>JAJSPD010000166.1:0-39211 GCA_021307315.1 Bisporella sp. PMI_857 | reverse complement strand
CTTAAATTGTCGATGTTCCGTAAATAAGCTGACTTCAGTTGATCCTTATACCGAGCCACAAATTGACCAGTCCAGTTCTTCCCTACTGGGGCTTGCCGTAGCTCTTCCGCAAGGTTTTTGACGATTCTACTTGTCGGAGGCATATTTCTCATACTCAAATAATTGATTCTATCAATTAAGAGCTTTTCTTGAACGTCTGTAAGGCACTGTCGTGTGTACGAGTCGGTGTCCTTCTTATGCACCGTAATTCCTTGCCTCCGCCTGTCAATTGCTGATCTGGAAACTTTGGACTCTGCCGCTGCATGAGATGAATATTTGAATTCTCCTCTTTCGATTGCTGCAATCGCCTTGCTAATACGATCTGATTTGCTGTATTTATCCATGATTGAAGTGTTGTAAGTAGCATTTTTTAGAGGTCAGAAGCGGGGTGTTTTGATGCGGGGCGTGCTTTGTCACGGGATCTCGGTTATGGAGCTGGTAGCTAATTTTTGGTGCAGAGCGCCTTCCTCTGTTGCCCGATGCTAATGCACGAAATATAAATGGGACACTACAGTAACAGCCTCTCGTTTATCCAGACTGTGAACACCGACTTCCATATTCGTAGATTCGAGCCTATCATCGTCAAATACTGTAGGCTCTGGACCCGCTCGGCGTTGCTAACAGCCTAAATAAAGTGCAAAAACTGGGCGAGTGGATAAAGCCAAGTACTTTTGTAGCCAGTCAGGTGTTCTCTATCTATCTTTTTGTCAAGGGTTTAATATCTTTGCTCCGCCGCTGCTGGCTCGTGCAAAGAGAAAACTGAATCTCACGAAGGTTATGGAAGGGAGCCTCAAGGGTGTATACTGCTGACATGAATCTTCGCATGTACGCGCATCGAGGACAAATTACTACCAAAAGAGACAGTCATCGATCTAGAAAGTTTGGCTGTATGAGCAGCGCTAAATGTATGCAACTGGCGGTTAAAATATGTGGGCTTCTGAAGTAAGAATGAGTGGAGAGAGAAGGAGCCACCTGTTTTTGACTTGCAGCACCGCAAAACCAGATGAGGATTGAACAGTGCCCTTGATCGTGTGCGTTTTCGCCGATCCTACCGTATTCCGCATCTGGAAGTAGCCGCCGCAGGACTAGGGTTTTGATGGTGTGAAGAGGCCTTGGAGTGAATGCGGGCCAAAGAACAGTCCTGATCAATGATAGCGAGGATACATCACATTACAGCGAGAAGATATAGCTATAGAAGAGTGATTCATTCATCCTATTGGGACCATTTGCTGGATTGAATTGCTGTGGACTACCTAAACGTATGGGTCGCTCCAATCGAAGCACCTGCTCGGATTGGTGAAAAGGTCGTTAAAAAGAGTGCGACAAGACGCCTTAGGGTTGAGATGGAAGTGCTTCCACTTCCGGTTTGGCGATTTCTCTTGGAGAACTGAAACCTGCTTCAAAATATCTGAACGCTCGAAATCTACCAGCACCACATTTCTGATCTCGGGATTCCATAACACGTTCGGTGGCCGTACATCGCCATGCTTCACTCCACAATTCAACATCTTTGTAACTGCCCCGCTCGTTTCCACAGCCAAATCCCGTCCCATGGCCGACATCAAATCTTTACGTGCCTGCTCGCCTGCCCATGACATAAGCAGCATGTGGACTATTCTAACCCCAATATCAAGAAAGTAAGGACGGACCAGAGAGATATTGCCAAGGTAGACTGGTATAAGCTCTCCTTGAACCTGGTCCAAGTGTCGGTAAACCAAACCTTCGTGCTTCAACTTTGCTTTGAATGCCGGCACGGTCCCTTTGGCAACGAAAGTATATCCATACGATTCCAAAGTCAATCTGAACAGAGCACCACGGGCGCCTTGCTTTCCGAGTGACTCACATCCATTATCAGGGTCATCAGCGAGTTAACGCAACATAAGTTTCGCAAGGGACTTCCGCCCCAAAGCGTGGTGGTTGCCAGCCCCATGAGCACGATGTGCATTTACGTTTAGACAAGCATCGTCCAAGGGATGTTTTCGCACAAGCCCTAATAAACAGTTCTGTGTGCAATATTGTCGATGGAGAATATCACGCTCCTCAGCCGCCTGTGATGACTTGATGGAACGCATCTGTCTGGTACTAGACTGGCGAGTTCGAGCTCCTGGCTTGCTTGGGGTTTCAACGTCTGAAGTCTCATCTGATGAGCCAGACGGACTCTGCGGGTCTTCGTGTACAATTATACCTGCAGAGCCACAGCTATTCCTTGCCTTCCGTGACTTTCTAGGTCTCAACATGATCGGAGACCGCTTGAAAGGATAGATTCGCGCATGAAATACCGAGGGTGGAGGAGTCAAGCTCTTTTCTTCAGCGGGTATTTGACGTAAGATTGCTTCGTGATCGATCACAGCTCTGCAGGCAGTTTCTAGCGCGTGATTTCGCCATTTTTGGCTGCGAGGCTTTGAGCCTAGCGCCATTACGCTGAAAGTTAAGGTCTGACCTACTGCGGTGCGACAAAGTAAGATGTCGACTTCGCTCTGCGCCTCGGCTTCAATGTTGGGTTCTACGAGGTGATAGTAGAGTGTATGTGGTTCATCCTCTTTAATTAGGAGGAAAACATCGGCTTCTCCAGTAGCCAATTTGCTGTACTCAAGGCCGTTCTCGATCATATATCCATAAGTTTGCGTCAGAGCTGCTGCCGTCAGCCACTCAGAGTGGTACACAAACTTCTCCTCTGGATCGGTTGGTATTGTAATTCGATTGATGACATCCTCCGGGACATTCATACAGCCGCTGTCTGCCCGCAAAAGACCAGCCCGTAGATTGAAGACCGACAGCTTGTGAGGCAGTTTGTATTCGACGACCATACACAGGCTCCTTGTACTATCTGCCTCCTTGTATACACAAATCTGATCGGCGTTTCGCGGTTTTGGATTCGAGCTTGAGAATTGTCCTTTGCTTGAGATGCGGAGATCTTGCAGGCTTTGCTGGACCTTTTCATTGCTATCACTAAAGTTGTTGGCATGGTTCTCGAAAATGATGCCACCGTCCAAATTGAACTCACGGCGGGCCGCTTCTATCCGTTGAAGATGGGAGATGATGTGTGTTGTCGGTCGCTCAACGGCTGGGCGCTGATATGCCTCCAAATCATTCTCGCTCGCCAGGGGCCGGTCACAAATGTCTTGTCCGAGTTCTGTGAGGTATTGGATGGAACTGAAAAGTTCTGCGTTTCGTGGCATGTATTCGTAAATTTTTTCGAAATGCTGCTGCTGCTGCACTGGAAAGTCCGTCCAAGGTTTCAATAGGTTCGGACAAGGTTTGTTCTTGGGGCTAGTGATGGAGCCCTGTGTGCTGAGGCTCTTACCTGCCTGGATACGAAGTGGTTTCGAGAGAAGTGTATGGCAGGCACGTATGTACCCTTCGAATGTTGTGGGTCTTGTTTTCTTTCCCTCGATCTGAGCGCGAGACTCGGCTTCTTGTCGATTTCGCTGCTCATCCTCCGCACGTCTTCGTTCTTGTTCTGTGCGCTCGTTGGCTTCCTCTGCACGCCTGCGCTCCTGTTCCGCCCTCTCGTCGGCTTCTCGAAGCAGTTGCTCAAGACGCGCAAACTCTGATTCCATCCTTGAGGACATCCTGCGGAGTCGGGTTGTTATGGGATGAATATGATGACGATATTTGTAAGACGCATCAATTGGAGACCCGTACGGAAGGCACGCAAGTACACCATTGTCGAGGCAACGCCAACATGCGAGACGCCTTCCACTAGCCGAGTCACATGCGCATCATTTAAGAGCTCATGCACAGGGGTTAAGCCACCATGTTCCAACTGCATGTTGGCAACGCCTCGAATCAAATGTACCAATAAATGTGTGTCCCCAGGCTCTAATATATTACTGAACTTCGTTGTGTCTCTATATTTAGCAGAAAACGCTGTCAATTGATCTTCTAATACTCGTCACGGGTAGGCGCAATGCACTGCTGTTGAGAAAATGATCATGTGAAGCTGGAACTGAACGTCGACATTTTGGCTCCCTATTACATAATCAGGCGCACCAGAGCCTGATATCTCAGTACGGCAACGAGGCTGCGCCCCCCCTGGTCAGAACATCAAATATCAGTAAAAATCACATCAAGACGCAACGAAAATGCTACCATTTTCTTAGTAATTGTGTCCAAAGCACATGTAGGCAATATGCCTGGTAAATACTATAATCGCAAGTCTTTTCGCGATTCGAATCGCTTTCCTGGCTAGCGATAAGCAAAGAAGAACGCGTTAAAACCCCTACTCTCCAGAATGATTCTCACTAGCCACAAAGAATTCAGGCCATTATTAATGCTAAAAAGAAGCATAAAATGTAGTAAAATCAATTGCATATTGTTTACATTTACTTTAGACGCAAATACTAAGAGAATGAGGGCATTTGCATTGCGTCTTGATGTGATTTTTAGGCGAGTGATACACGACCTCCCCTCCTCGTTGATATACCTGGACCTGGACGCAAAGTGGCAAAGCGAATGTCTCCAAGGGTGCAGTGCAGAATAAAGAACGAACGGCATTCTGCCACAGGCTTTATACTCTGAACCCGGCGGCTGCAGACGTAAGGCTGTCTTGAAGGGTGGCATCCAAGTGGAATGGCGCTTGCAGTTGGTTAGTGGTTAGTGGTTTGCTTAGTAGTGGTGGTGATGGCGGCGGTGGTGGTGTGCTCGATATATAATTGTGATAGCGAACCCTGCCCATACACCCACCCGGGATCCGGAACCATGGTGATACGTGTACTCGACATTACTGCTTTGGGGTGTATACTTTCGTACAGGGCCAAACTATTAGCAGTGGGTCATTTGCCACTTGCATGACGTCGGCGTCCTGCCAGGGGTCTCAACCAATGAGTATTTAATGCTACCACCGCTGCTTTTCCATAGGATTTGTACTGTAACTTTAGCTAATCAACCATGGAGCCAATATACCACATTCCAACTTCTAAGACGCCAAAGAAACCTGACTGTACGCGCGACGACAGGCTTCGAATACAAACTTTATACTACGAAGCTTGCTTTACGCAAGATCAGATTTGCTTGCAAACAGGCTTTACTTTAAGTCAAGTTCGATATGCTTTTGCTCACCGTTTTACTCTACAAAAGAGCAAAACAGGTCGAAAGCTATTGCTAAATACACCACAACGCAAACGTTTTATTGAGTGGGTTACAGCTAATAGAACTAATCGACGAGCATTTTGGTCTGATATACCAGCTTTGTTACAATAGGATTGTGGAGTTAAAGCTATTCGAACTGCGTTCAAGAAAGAAGGCTACGTACGACGCTCTGCAAGAAACAAACCACTTTTGTTACTACAAAACATGAAAGATCGGTTAGATTGGGCGTGGGAACACTTGTTTCGGACCGACGAACAATGGAATTCGGTACTTTGGAGTGACGAAACTTGGGTGCAACCAGGCCGACATACGCGTCCGCGCATTACTCGACGTATAGGAGATTCTGAGTTGTATTATCCCGACTGTATTGAACTTCGATATCAACGAAAAATAGGATGGATGTTTTGGGGGTGTATATCAGGGAAATACGGCCGACACAAAGGGCTATTTTGGGAGAAGAATTGGGAAACTATTAGTGAAGGATCATATTCTGGCATTATTGTGCCTTTGATTCAAGAAGCTTTGCAAGAGCACTCTGAGCTTATTTTTCAACAAGATAACGCAAAAGGCCATTTTTCAGCTTTTACAAGAAGTGTATTAGAAGCTATTGGAGTTATTCCTATAGTTTGGCCAGCTAACTCTCCTGATTTAAATCCTATTGAAACGATTTGGAATGAAATGAAGAAGTATATTGAAAGGAATCACTCCGAAGTTCACAGGTCATATAAAAGACTTAGAGCTGTAGTTCAGGAAGCTTGGGAATCAGTTACACATGCTACTATTCAAGAGTTAATTAAAGGAATGGGCGATAGATGTATTGCAGTGATTCTAGCAGATGGAGGCTATACAGAATACTAAGAATTTGACTTAGAGCAGCACTGCCGAGCATTTTTAGTGGGTATGAGTGGCAAATGACCCACTGCTAATAGTTTGGCCCTGTACGAAAGTAAGTCAGGCACTATGGACGGTACTTTAAAGCACCCTGGGACCTGCTTGTCTTGAATGCTACCTTATTAGGGTTCCTAGACCTGCATCTCCCCCACTGACAAATGCCCCTGCCTCGCTAAATTTTGCCTGGAACCCATCCAAGGCCCTGTAATTGGCTAGCCGGGGGCCATTTCCTGGCTTTTTGCAGGGCCTGGGATGGGCCTTTTACAGGGCCTTTGCTAGTGGTGCGCTCGCTACGGATGAAGCGGTCTGGAGCATGAAAGCTTCCCTGACTATCCTACTGTACTGTACATTGGCTTGGGTCAGAAGGGGAACCACTCATCTTTCACCATCTTCCTACCCACGACTGGTACTCCTTATTCTACATCCTCAAAGTAGCTACATCACGCTCTTTGGAAGGCAGAGGAGTAGCAGATATTAATCAGCGTGTTTTCTTACCACTCATTCTTTATTCTGCACTGCACCCTTGGAGACATTCGCTTTGCCACTTTGCGTCCAGGTCCAGGTATATCAACGAGGAGGGGAGGTCGTGTATCATTCACCTAAAAATCACATCAAGACGCAATGCAAATGCCCTCATTCTCTTAGTATTTGCGTCTAAAGTAAATGTAAACAATATTTCCAGGCAAAATTTAGCAAGGCAGGGGCATTTGTCAGTGGGGGAGATGAAGATCTAGGAACCCTAGGAGGGGCCTCTGATTTGGCGAGTGATACACGACCTCCCCCCCCCCTGGTAGATTTTGTAATAGGAAAGCGGTGTAGAGAGCAGTCAAGGTACAAAGCTGTAGCAAGGGGTTGGCTGTAAAATTTTGTAACGCAGCTGTTGTAGCCATCTATTGACCTTGCTGTCGCTACCTTACTGTCGCCACCTTGCTGTCACCAGTTGTTGCATACTCGCAATTGATCAATATGTCATCGACTGCTTCTGCCACCGAAAATCAGGCCAATTCAGCAGCTTTAAGCATCGAATCCTTGCCGTCGAATGTAGAACCTTCAATTGTACCATTATCTCTTCCACCACAAGGCAGTTTCAATACGTTCGACAACCTTTTTGCTCATACGCAACAACACGCAAAAGAGGCTCTATATGCTTTTATAATTGGTCATTCGGAGAAGCGTAAAGGACGTATAATTCGAGTGCTGAATTGCCAGCGAGAAGGCTGTAAAAAAGCAGCTTTCTTTCGACCTGGAGTAAATAGTCAGCACCGAAAAAAAGAAAGGAATACAACCAAAACTGGGTGCTTATTCTCTATTAAAGCAAAGGAACGCGCTGATGGCAGTTGGGATCTTTTATACCGCGAAGATCCCAAATACTCAGCTCATAATCACCCTCCTGCTGAAAGCTCAAGCGCTTTTCCTGCTCATCGACAATTAGCTCCGATTTACCTCGACGTTGTAGCTGCTCACCAGCTAGCTAGAGTGCCTCCTAAATCGACTGTAGTTGCGCTGCGTCAGCTAGATCCTTCTCTAAAAGTCATACCTCGAGATATTTATAACATCAACGCCGAATTGAGTCGTGCTAAACGACGTGGGAAATCACCTACTGAAGCTTTGATCGCGCAATTAGAAGCTCAGCAAGCCGAAGGAAAAGTGATATTTGCTATAGAGAAAGATGATCAACACCATATCAATTTTCTATTTATTGCAGCTACAAAGTCAGTAGAATATTTGAACAAAAACGCCGAAGTAGTATTGCTTGATTGTACTTACAAAACTAACAAATTCGGTATGCCTTTGCTTCATATTATAGCTATCGACGGCATGAATCAAACGTTTACAGTTGCGATTTGTTTCCTTGATCAAGAAAATGAAGATTGTTACAACAGAGCTGTATTGCAATTTCGTCAGCTTTTCGATCAATATGTGTACCCTTCAGTACTAGCAACTGACTGTGATCTTGCTTTGATTTCGGCTCTTGAACGTTACTTTCCAGCTATTCGTACTAAGGTCGTTCTTTGCTTCTGGCACATCCTTAAAAACGTTGCTTTTCACTGCAAAGCCAAGTTCGAAACTCAAGAGCGTTGGGAACTATTTGTAAAAGGATTTCGGGACGTCGTACATGCTAAAACCGAGGGCGAATATAAGGATATATTGCAAGAATGGAAGGACGATTTTCATTGGAATAACGGCCATCCATACGTCGGCGTACCCTCCTCAACACCGCAAGAGATTCAAGAATTAGCTGAATTCGATTTAGAGCGTGAAGCACTTGCTTACTGTATCGGCCAGTGGCTAACTACGCACAAATCAAAAGTTGTTCACGCTTGGGTTGATCGATATTTCCATGCAGAAGCACGTACTACGTCAGCTCTTGAAGGAAGGCACCATACTCTCAAAAGCTGGATAGGCACTTCTACAGGTGATTTAACAACTGTATGGGAGAGTACGCAACTGGCAATTGAAGTTGAGTTGATTAAAATACAACAGAAAAGAGCGAAAGAACGTCAGTCAACACCTATACACCTTTCGAGCTCATTCTACTATAGAGTAACAAGCAATATCACTAACTTTGGGCTGAAATTGCTATCAGAGCAATACGCTATTTATCAACAAAAAAAACAATTGCCAGCAAACGATCCTCATACAATTTGTACCGGCAATTTCTCCTCTGCGTTTGGCGTACCGTGCTGGCATACAATCAAGCTCAAAATTGAATACAATCAAGTTATTCAGCCACTCGATTTCCACCCTCATTATCACTATTTACGACCTTCTCCAGGTGCTGAACCTATCGTGTTTCCTACTCCTATTCTCGATCCTATTAGCTATCAACGACGTCGATCTGCTGAAGCAGAAAAAAGAGCACACGCGCGCCAGCACAATCGATTACGAACAGCTCAAACAGGGAGGATATTGAGCCAATTCGAGGAAATAATACAGCCTTTAAGGCACTGCTCAGCTTGTATTGCTTATGGGCATGATAAAGCAACTTGTAGAGGGTGCCAATCAACCGGCCATACTCGAAGTACATGCCCTAATCAACCTTCAGCTCCTTCTACAAACCGAGATTTACCTGTTTACGAACCTTCCTCTTCTTTACAACCAGCTTACGACTCTTTCTATATCAGTCAATATCGTCGAAATCACATACAAACTGAAGGAAATCTGCTGCAAGAGGAAGAGCGAGTACCTGCAACTCAATACGCAATCGATTCTCAGAGTCAAATAGCTCGATTTTTTTAGATTTTAATACTCCATTAGCTATATTGACTATTTAATTCGATTCTTCATTCTTTCTTCATTCTTTCTGCAGGTCAGCAGTTGATTTTGGTGAGTGCCCCACCAAAATAGTCTGATTGGTGGCAGAATACTAGAATCTACAAGGGGGGGGGAGGTCGTGTAGCAAGGGGGGGGAGGTCGTGTATCACTCGCCTCTGATTTCCTTGACATCTGAAGTGGATGCATGGATGATTGTCACGGTCTTGGCGGTGCAAGGATCATGTTGCGGATGTGATGATTTCTACTGGGGGGAGCGGGAGGCATGCTTATTCTATCACGACTCGCAAGAAACCCAAGTAAAGGAAGCGCCGTTAAAGCTAACGATTGGCACAATGATAGCTAGAAATTTCAATGCATTAGCATAGCGCTCTGGCAATACATTTTTCAAATTCTCTTTATATGTCTTCCTCTGCTCTGTCTTTCTTCCCGTCAGATAAAGTCAAACACCATGGCATCATCCACACCATTCTCCTATGAGGCTTACCTGAATAGCAGGAAGCAGGAGATACACTACCGTCTTTATAATTTGAGAAACAATGTCAGTCAAATACACCAATGGTTGTGCCAGTACCAAGAACCCTGGATCACGTATGTCTACCACCTCTGCCGTCACTAGCCATCTCCTCAACTCAAGGCTGATACATTGATTTAACAGAGACGGACAACTACGCTATGCTATCAAGAAATGGCAACGCCAAGAGCCAAATCACTGGAATTCGCTGTCAAATCTAACAGGATCTCCCACCGAGTCCAGCAGGGGCCGCAATGGACAAACACAGTGTCTGCCTGCAATCCAAGTACAAAGTCCGGCCATTACTCGGCCAGTGACTAACGAATGGACTGGTAATCAGACGGTGGGCAACGCACATGCCTTCGACGGAGACAACATGGCTAGAGATCAGGGGTGGGACCACAGTTTGTATCTGTATGCAAACTCGGTGCTAGACTCCTCTTTGATGGCTTCCAAGTTAGTACATATTTATCAAGCACTAGTTATTGGCGCGGCTAAAGTTGACTCAGCCCCAACCTAACCCCCGACGTTGCTCAATATCAGAATTACGTCTCACCATCCGTCAATCCAAACTTTTGCAGTGGCAATAATACCAACTACAATTTAAACCTCAATGCCGCCCTCGGCATCAGCCATGTCACTGATTGCGATGAAGACGATAGCCGAGAGAATAGCGGAGGTGTCACACCGAGAACATCTACGCTTCCTGAAGGTCAGCTGGGGAGTAGAGACAGCAGATGAGCAAGTAGATCCTCGGGGTGGATAATGGTTGAGCTGAGAGAATGTCCGAGGCTGGGATGTTGTGATCTACTTTCATGATGCCATTGGAGTTCGCTAGATCTACCATTTGAATTCTCTCAGTACACTACAGCTGGTCAATACCATACAACTTCTCAGTGTGGGGAATAGTGTCACGGCCGTGATGTGCCTCTGTATTTGAGACCTACATACAGACAGCCTGTATTCCAATACACTTACAAAGTCCGCTTTGACATACTTCTTTAATTAACACTCTAGGTTAGTAACTCTGGTGATAGTGAACACTCTTGTTCTTTACTTTTGCTGCAGCAGCCTTGTATCTAAGGCTGTTATACTCAGTATTTTGATTTTATAGGATTGTGGCTTTTTTAGTGGAAAACGAAACTATTAGTACGCATGTAGATAGATTCACGTGATCCATGGTTCTTCCATCACCTACACCCACCTGGCAATAGGCCGTAACTTAAAGCCTAATACAACAAGGAACCAATATCACCACCGCGCGAGCGTAGCCAATAGCTACTACGCCTTTTGCACGGTGATAGGTATCCCAACAGAAACCTTTCTAATTTTCTTCTAATAGTAGTGCGAAGGCTTTGTGAGAGCCGTAAGCTACAGTGTGAGCACTAGTACCGTGATATTTAGTGACATCGAGTCTCGAGTCATATGAGATCGACTTTTTGATACTACGCCAGTAGTAGTATAAGATTTCTTGTAGGCGCTAGTATTAGTATGAAAATTTGATCTCATATCATATTGGCAATATACTAAGTATCTTGCCAAGGCTAGTAAGCTGGGTTAAAAAGTCACTAAGGGTTAAAAGCATGTGGAAATAAAGCTTGTTAAGAGTCCGATATATGAAATAGAAAAGAACAAATGAGGACAGCAGCCTTAACGGGGCTAATATTAGCGAATTCCATATCTTTTGGATATAAGACCCCCGACTTTATATATAGGAGATCGTTGATATCACATCTTCCATGCTGCTTAAGATATCTCAATCTCCTGAATGAAACCATTAACAAGATGGCTATGAAATTTGCTCGGGTATATGCAGAGGCCGGACAATTGCAAGAGGCGGTTGAGCTTTTCGAAAAGGTACTCGAAACAATGAAAAAGACGCTTGGAGATAAGCACCCACATACTTTGACCTTAATGAGCAACCTTCCATATTTTGCATCGCTGACAGTCATGGATAGCCAGTAAGTCAACGAAATTTCGTTCCCGCCCGCACGACTAATTGCTCATGAAATAAACACAAATCATGGTTCATACAGGCAATGGCATTCGTGTAACAATTTCCACATGTATAATGTCTCGGCCGGATGCAGGTTGCTTTGGAGTCCATGGCGGGCATATCAGCTCCACTGCAGGTAGGCAACAAATCCAACGTGGTTGTCCCAGAGTGATTAATGTTCATGATAGTTTCACTACCTCGAACAGGATAAACAATTATCTCTTGGCCGTTACAAGAATGTCACGTCTATAAAGAGAGTCTTGTTCAGATAGCTTTACAGTAGAATTTGAATATAACCCACCATGCAGCGTTTCGATGGCTTATTTCATATGTTCATACCGAGAATAGCATAGAATCAGTGTAGCCAGTAGTGTGGCCGTAAAAATACCACGGCGTAAATTACGGTACGGTACGGTATAATACGGTACGGCAGGCCGTAATGGTACAGCTTTAAGCACCAGTGCGAGCCCCCTTCATTGCCCCTCAACACGTGACATCCTGGCGCCTGACAATTAAATCCGCCGCGAGAAAACATAAACATGGGTGCTAGCCTGCGGCTCACACGAAGCCTTCGAAATTGATCAGAGTAATGGATTTAATCAAGAAGCGTTAGAATAAGCAGTTTTGTAAGTGTAAGGTGGATGTCCAGGAATGGCGCACAGACAACAGCGTCAGCCTCGGCGAACACGTGACGAAAATCACTAGAAATAGCCATTGGGATAATGTGAAAAGGTGAACTGCAAGATTATAAAAGAAATAGCTGGTATATAATTAAATGTTAGGAAAAGACATAACCGAAAAACAGTAAAAAAGTAAGACATGTGTAAGAAATAAAAGGCTACGTGTAACAACTCAAGCTGAACAGGGATCTCGATCCGTAGATCCAGGTGGAAGGACTCAAAGGTGTGAACAACTATCAATTGCTATAACTAAGAGAACAAGCTACAGACAGAAGAAGGGAAGGAAAGCAGCGCTCTATATACAGGAAGCTGGCCGGAGGCCAGTATAAGCGAGCTTTAGGATGTCCGGTGCTGAGCTCCGTCCGAGCTCTGGGGTGTCCGGCGCTGAGCTCTGTCCGAGCTCTGGGGTGTCCGGTGCTGAGCTCCGTCTAAGAAGTCAGGGCCGTGACACTACGTAGCAGAAGTAAAGACATTGAAAAAGCAATATATGAAACAGGAGGCGATAGTACAGCGTTAAATGGACGTAGCCGTAAAAGTATCAGAAACTTCGCAGCAATTGCTTAAAAGGTAAAGAAAAGCAATGTACTATATTTCTGTAAAAGCAACTCTAAATATGAGGCAAATATAATACGTAGAATAAAGCGAAAAGTAATACTTAGAGTTAAGAGAGTCGTTCTATAAGTTCATATCAAAAATCAGGTGAGATTTTCCACAGACTAATCGTCCGTTGTTCTAGAGCCTCAAGTCGGCTAGCTCAATCTGGAGATCTGGGTGAGAGGCAAATAAAACATTTTTAAGTGTAATCGGTTCTCGCAACTAGACTCCCGATAATGATTTGACTTTGCCAAGCTGAACGTTGATCGAGGTCCATTTACTATGCTGGTCGACGCCGCGTTGCTTACTAAAAAGAAGATTTAAAATGAGGCTGATGAACGTACTACTTTAGCTCTTATAATCGGTGAAGAAAAATCTAAGCGTCAACGGGACTTAATGTCGGTAAAACGTCAGGCCGAGTATGCTCGGAATTTGCTTTTTTATCTGTACCGGGAAAACAAGAACCAGACCGTCGGAAATATCAAAGAATAATAAGTCATGGTTATGTGCCGGTCGAACGAAGACGCATAGCGGAAGAACTGTACACAGAACGAACTGATTATCAAGTTCGATCCACGAGCTTATCGCCGTTATTATGTCTTTGTTAGCAAATTAAATCTGCAAAAACGATTACTGCTTATGTACTTCGCACGTCTGTATCTAATATTACTTCTTCGACAGTCTTTTTTATACTATTGACAAGCCCGGCATACGTATTCGTATTTTGTTGAAGCATAACAAGCATACTTTTTGTAAAAGCAAAAAAGCCTGGACTTTTGAAGTATTTTTGCTCACCGATCTGGTATATTATTTTAAGCAGCGTAAAAAGATCCAAAATCGTTCCTGTAAGTGCATCGTATCTGGCGAGAAAGAAATAGATTTTCTGACTTCGTTTTTTGGCAAACGTTTGGAAATGTATTAAGTTAGTTTTTTCACGTACACGATTGAGTCGTATAATGGCCTATTCTAGTAGCGTCTTTCTATTCGCAATTCTGTTTTTAATCGTATACGAATTCAAAGTAGCGATATCGTTCTTCGTCAAAGTAGCGGAGCGTGCTTTCTGGAGTAAATCCTAAAATGCGACATTTTCGGCTTGACGCATCTGTTTCGTCAGGAATACTACCTGATTAAATTGACTTTAAATAGATTTCCTTAACAGCAAGATAGCAATATTTTTGCTCGTCTGGCTCTATATAGCGTGACCGCGGACCGGCCTAAACTGGTTGAAATCTTTTAGGAATATAACGATAAGTAGGCCACTTAAAACCGTATCGGACGCTCGATTCAAGTCCTAAATAGCATTACACCGCTCGTTAATCCGGACTAGGTTTTTTAGACTAACTATACTAATTTCGTCTAGAATCAGGATTTTTTTATAAGAAAGTTTCGACTTCGTCGTTTGACGTACCGGTTGGTTCTTATTGTTCCTAAAACCAAGAGCGGAATAGTAAGTAGCGCTGCTGACATTCGCAGCAGCAGTTCCAGTCGAAGCGGTGAGGAGAACGTTATTATGTTTTCGCATTATCGATAAACTAAACATAAAAGCTTTAATTAGGTGGGTTTTGCTAACGCTACCGACACCGCTAAAATAAAGCAAGAACTGGTCACGAACAGAATTAATCCGAACGGGGTGCAAAATGCGAAGAAAGAAAGTTTTAATAACTATTTTTTGCTTTTGGTTTAAAGAGTATTGGCCAGTGATCAAAGCAAGCAAATTCTCGAGGGACGGATCAGTTTGAAACGAAGCTTGTAGATATTGTATAGAAGCCATGGATTTTTTGCTGTAAGCAAAGACTGGAACCAAAGCAGTTTCTGGGTCAATTTTCTCAACTTCGGAGATGTTAGTTTCGACATCGATATTGTCGTCAAAACTTAATTTATTTTGGTTTTTAAAGGCTTTCAACTTTCTGACTTATGTTTTGACTAGAGAGCTAAAGGCAAACTGAGTGCTATGCAATCGAGGGTTCCGGGAAAATCGCAACGACGAAAGGCTACTAGTAGTAATACCAAGGAACGCTAACGCAGTTTGAAGCAGGTTGTTTTCGGTTGGTTGAAGCGTCGCAAAGTAGAAGTTTACATTAGCTTCTTCGTTATCGTTATAGATATTATGGTTTATAGTTTCGAGATAGTTATTAAACTTTATTTTACGCTTTTTTTTGTCCCGGTCAGCTGCTTTTTTGTTCTGCCGAAAGAGTATAACGTTCTCGGATAGCTAGACTAGATACGGAAGGAGAAAAGGGGCAACGAAGTTTTATAGCCAAGTGTTTTTGTATTGTGCAGTACGGAGTAATACAATGTAGTTGCCTCGGAGACCGCGAAAGCTATTTTATAAGTAGAATAGACCGAGTAGAATTTCATGAATTTCGTTTTGTGTTTATAAAGTGGTATTTAAAACATTATTATCTCGCTTCGTTATAAAAGTAAAACTGCTACACAAAAAGGGGGTCTTTAACGACTTTAGCGAACCGACCGAAACTCGAATATAGGTTGCATGTAAAAAGTAAGTAGAATCGAAAAGAAAACAGTAAGTTCGATTTTTGGCGCTTTTCAACGTTTGTACGAAGATTTGGGAGGCATATTTATAAAAGTATAAATAAGCTAATTTAGTGCTTCGATGTTCGTAGTTTTCGTAAATAAACGGGCGGCGAATACGACTATTAAAGTTGGTATACTGATTTGCGGTTTTTGATATTTCTTTAAAGCTAGATTCGCTTAATAATAAACTGTTTAGAACTTTGCGGAAGTGTATTTTAACTTAGTAAAAATTGATCGTGACCGATTTGTTGCTTTTTGGAATATAGCCCGACGGGTGGCTAAGCAGAAAGTGAGCTACGGCCGAAGCGCCAACTTTTACATTTTTCGTAAAGCGATTATAGGCTTTCAGAGCGAATTTCGACATATTAAGCGGCTTTGGAGCAGGCAAGTCAGCATTTTTAGCGGCCGCTGCTTCGGCCGTTTTTTAGGCTTTTTTTAAAACCGCGGCAGCTAGTACAAGCTGACTTTAGTTAATCTAAGCTTTAGTCGTATAGTTTGTTATGTAATAAACGGCAGCGAGCACTTTGAAAAACGACGGAGTGAAGCTGATGTCGTGGTTGCATTTTATCGCAAACGCAATGACGGGATTGTATTTGTTTACATACTAGTGATTCTTTTTTATTCGTATATAGCCTTTTTCTGTAACTATAGATTCTGGAACTAGCGGTTTTGGGAAAAGAAACTTGCATATTTGCGGCAGCGACTGTTTCTGGGTTTGTGGACGTTGCAAAATGTAATTAGCGTCGGTCGTTATTTTTTCAATCTGAACAATCGAAACAGGATTTGTTTTGAAACTTGATTTTCGGCCGCTTTTTTAGTATTTAGTATACGTTTTGCTATAAGTGTGCATTTGCACTTGCGCTGCTACGTTATTTGAGTTAATATTTAAAGTTTCTTGAAATTCGGCCGCGGTTATATTTCTTTGTATAGTAAAAGCCGATACGCCCGAAACTTCCGATTGAAATTGCTGGCTTTTACTTATATTTACCGTTTTTTTTACTGTTGAACGGATATAAGCGATAACTTGGTCTTTGAATTCGAAGTCGGTTTTTAGTTTTTTATATAAATTCGCGGCACTAAAGTTTTTTGCGAGCCAAGCAAATTTATGAAAGTGAAGCATTATTCGTGTAGTGGATTCAATTATTTTAAAGTGAAAAGTAACGGTGCCGAAGATACTAGGTTTTTTAGAAAGCGTTTTAAAAAAGCTGCCGAAAAACGAATTCACGACGACATGAAAGAACTGAGCGACGAGACTCGGATTCTTGATCGTAAGTTGTAAGAGTGTGGACTTAATACTTGGCTTATTTAGCGAAACTTTTTTACTAGCGAGTTTAATTACGAAGATATTACTAATATTCTTGGGATTGAGCGTGAACTAAATAAGTGGAAGCTCAAAACGGCCGATTTTGCCGAAAATCAGGTTTTTGAACTTTATTTTTTTTTTAAACGATTTTGGATTAAAAAACGATATAATTCTTATATTAGTAATCAGACTGTAGATAGCAAGACTTAAGATTTTTTTTTCTTTTTTGAATTTTTCCGCCGCTTGTTGCAGGTTATCGGCTGATAGTTTAGCAAGCTTTTGCGTAGTTTTAGCTCAATACTCGTTTTTAACTTGGACGTAATTCTTAAAAGACGCTTGTCGAAT
This sequence comes from Bisporella sp. PMI_857, assembly GCA_021307315.1. NCBI lineage: Eukaryota > Fungi > Ascomycota > Leotiomycetes > Helotiales > Helotiaceae > Bisporella > Bisporella sp. PMI_857. Next base: position 21,950 of record JAJSPD010000166.1, on the reverse strand, counting down.
CAGGATTAAATCATAGATATAAAACATAAAGGTATAGTGTTGAGAAAAGCTGTAAATATTAGAAAAACATGACACGAATTGTGGAATACTTACAGTAACAAATGGTGTAGTATTGCATATTTAGCAAAGGCTTTAAGAGATACTTTCTTTGGCCGGTTTTTATTCGCATCGCTTAAATGGCCATTAATGCTAAACGGAAACAGAGTAGGGAATGCTGCCGTAAAATAGTCGGGGTCAGTAAACGCATTTATAGGCGGCAGTTCCTTTGTCGTTTTGTAAAATATATGCGGCGGCCGAGAATGATCGTTGAATCTTTTTTTTTATTATTATATTCATCGGTAGTAAATTCTTCGTTTAGGACTAAGTCGTTCGAATCTAGCTTTTGAAGAATGGCTTGTAGGCTTGCTAAAATAGCAAGAGTAAAGTAAAGATTTTGACTATGAAAATCGGAGAAATAAGACCGGCTAAGAATGCTGCTAGGCTTAGCGTTTTTTATTTTTGCATTCAACTCGTTTTTAAAAGCTTTACTTTGTAACGATGTAGCGTAGCTTTTCTGCTTATTTTCTACCGGAAAGTTTGTCGAACCGAGCTTAAGTCTTAAAGTAATAAAAGCATTTTTAATCTTTTAAGAAATATAATGATCGGGCTAAAAGTTTAAAACAGAATAATCGATAGCTACCGATTTATAGACGGGATTATTAGCGCAGAGTTATAACAAAGCATTTAGGACTTTCGCTTTATTAACGGAGCAGAAACGAGCCAGGTTTTTTTTCGAAGAAAAAGTTTTCCGATTTTAGCTAACAGTAATTGTCGTGTGATCTCGTAATTTTTTAACTAGTAAGATTTTCAAAAGACTGTTTAAGTCCTGTTTCACGGCAACCGAATAGCCACGGCTTTTTTTATAACTTATACTTTTTTCGGCACTCGACGTAAGTTTCAGGAATATGCTAATAACGTAAGCTTGTGTAATAAAAGCTTTTTCGACAGTATTGAGATTTTTTAAAACTTCTGGATACTTTTGACAGAATAAACAATTAACAAAATTACTAGCCGAAAGCAGCGGGATGGCCCGTTTCGCGATAGCCGAGTTACAGGGAGTACACAGGCTAACTATATTGTTTTTGACGGCGCAACAGTCAGGAGCTGTGTTTGTCGCTCGGAGAAAGTATTGTAGGCTGTTATTTTGAAGACCGACATTTATTATTTTATCTTTTTGGAACAATTTTTCACAAAGTCTATATAGTATTCGTTTCGCTGTATCGGAAATGGCTTTCTCGTAGCTTTTTATATACGACATCTGAATCGATGGAGTAATCTTTTCGGGGAAAGTAGTCGAAGCCTGCTTTATGTACTGATACTTCTGATTAAGGAAAGACGAGATAGGACTATCGTAGGCAACGATCCGTTTTTGTGTAGGTGGCCGCTGCTGGATTTTTTGAGCTTGTGTATCAGCTTCGTGGCGTAAACGTGCACGCATAGCCGATTTATCGCGAGTCTGCTTGTTTCTGCGCCGTTGTTCGTTTTGCTGATAAGCAAGCATTCTCTTTCGCTTTAAGTCACTAAGCATTACTAGCTTTCGTTCTTCCATCTCCTGCTTTTTTCTAAGCTTCGCTAGCCTGCTGCCCTCGGCTTTTCTCGCTTCAACAGCTGCTTTATAGCGTAAGAGAGCCTTTATCCCCAACTTATCCCGGACTTGCTTTTCTTTACGACGCTGTTGATCCCGTTGACGTTTTAGCTTCTGTTTACGCTCTTTCTGGGCTAAGCGAGCCTGGCGCAAGCGAGCCTGGCGTAACTGTTCATCCCGTTGGCGCTTTTGCTCGAGTTTGCGCTGACGTTGTTCTTGGTCGCGAAGTCGCTCAGTTTTCTGCCGTTTTTGCACTGCAAGCTCGAGGGTCCGAATCTTCTTTTTCTGTAGGTCAATTCGCGCCTGTAGTGTCTTATGGTTACTAGACATTGATTGGTTAAAACTAGAGGCTGGGAAAGTATAAGAAAGATATAAGAAGTCTATTTGGGTTGGTATTATTAGCTGGCTTACGTTTTTGTCTAGAACAGAACTATTCTTTTCTGTAGAAGCCCGGGAAAAAGGCATAGTAAGTAGACAAGCAGTGTTAGAAGTAAGTGTATTAACACGAAAAATAAGTAGATCAAAAAACTGTAAGGAAAAGAGAATCGAACAGTTTAACAAAGAAAAACCTGGCACTTAGAATACTAACTTCTGAAACAAATATCGTCTGGAGTACCTGGACGTTGCGAAAAGCTTGGACAAAGCTGGTACAAAGCGGAAACGTGGAGTATAAAAAGAAAGCAACACACGTGATCACAGAACAGAAAAATCACACGGATATTACGTTATCCGGGTTCGGGCGAATTTTATTCCGGAAGTCCCGCGCTCTCTCTCTCTTCGAAGAACCTTCTCTCTGAACTCTTCCAGTTCATTTCGAAGGCATATACCTCGAACTGTTACTGTAAATTGCTTGCAACAAAATTGTCGGTATGTTTAATATTTTATTTTACTAATTTTTAAATAGTAAAACTTGGCAAAATAAAAAAATACATAACTCTACAAGCAATTATATTGCACATTACAAAAATTCGCATAAGTTTATTAATTTAAAAGCTATATTAAATAATTCGGAATCAGGTACAACTATATTTTTATTTGTTTTTTATTTGTTTTTGTTAGTACCCATTTATATGTATTTTGTCACGGCGCTGGCGCACCTGTAACAACCGGTATGCCCAAGGCGCGACACGGAGGTCATGGCACGGGATCAGGAGGTTGATGAACAGGGTATGAGGGGTTTCAGAGCACATACGGAGTAGAGTCGGAGTCGCCTATATAAAGGCCTGTTCCTACTCTCTACAGTTGTTCCTCATGTTTTTGTATCCTTCGTAGGTAGACCTATAAGGCAATCACTATCAGCCTATTGTACGCACTCCCATATGCCTCTATTCTAGCCCGTGATTCCTTGCGTCGTTACAGCACCTACAGCTCCTTTATGGCCTAACAGCCCGTAAGGCATCCACATTGGGGATCACGCGGAACGCCACGTGGCCCAAACACCTGTATATATGCTTCCCTCTCTGCCTCCATAGTTCTGTAGTTCTATTATTCTCGATTCTTACCCGTATTACTTTGAGCCGTTGCTCTTATTCTACGTGCCGTGACAAAACTAGTATAAGGAGTCATACGAGACTTATAAGCTTATTTTTAAGACTTAGTAGCTTTTTTTTTATTGGCTTATTAATATTGCTTATATAAATGTTGGAATGCATGTACATAGTTTCACGCGTTCCATATCGCGAAGATTGTGGGTCTCCTACTATCTATATAACTACCTGGCAATAGGCCGTAGCTTAGAAGAATAAACGAATATCATAACCACACCAGCAAGAGCGTAGTCACAGCTACTACGCCTTTTGCTACGTGGTAGGTATTCCGACAATAAATGTATATAACGTATTTCACAAGCGAGTGGATCGCACAAGCGAACGGATCGATTTTTCTTGGCTTTGTACAAAGTCATTTAACACGCGTTTTTTTTTAAAAAAAAAAAAAGGTTAAACATTGGTTAGAGTCTGATTTGATTCTTGCAGTAAATGCGCTTCGTACGAACCCGCATTTGAAGATTAAACAGATTGCGCGGGTTTATAAAGTCCCTTATACTACATTACGTGCTCGATACCTCGGACGAACTTCACGACAAGATTCTATAGCCAATTCTCGAAATCTCACTTTATTAAAAGAATCCGTGATCGTACGACATATTCTTGACTTAGATTCACGAGCATTTCCTCCTCGAGTACGCGACGTTGAAGATATGGCAAATCGAATCCTGACAGACCGAAACGCGTCACGCGTTAGCAAGAACTGGACCTCGAACTTCGTACGACGACAACCAGAACTAAAAACCCGTTTTAATCGCAAGATTGATTATCAAAGAGTTCAATGCGAAGATCCAAACGCGTATAACGCGTAGTTTAAGCTCGTGCGAAACACAATCAATAAATATGAAATCCACGAAGAAGATATCTATAACTTTGACGAGACAAGGTTTTGTATAGGCCAAATTACCTCTGAAATGGTTGTTACAAGTGCCGAAAAACAAAGCCGGCCTAGGACTGCTCAGCAAGGAAATCGCGAATAGGCAACTGTAATTCAAAGCGTTAGTTCGTACGGAGCCATAATACCTCCATATATCATTTTAGCAGGGAAGAATCATTTTTCGTCTTGGACACAAAACACTCAATTGCCACGCGATTGGCGCATTGCAGTTACTGCAAATAGCTGGACAACAAATGAAAAAGGTCTAAATTGGATTGCCCATTTTGATCAGCATTCCAAGCTTCGTACAAAGGGTGTCTTTCGACTTCTTGTGCTCGATAGCCACGAGAGCCATCACTCGACAGATTTCGAGCTTTATGCAAAGGAGAATAAGATTATTACCCTTTGTATGCCGGCTCATTCTTCTCACAGGCTACAGCCGCTTGACGTAAGTTGTTTTCGGGCTTTAAAAAGGTCGTACGGAGCAGAAATTAAGAAGTTAATGCGCGTGGGGATTACACACATTTCTAAGGAAGACTTCTTGCCTGCATTTCATATTGCCTTTCGTACGACTATGACTGAATCAAATGTCCGCGGAGGCTTTCGGGGATCTAGATTAGTGCCATATAACCCAGAATATGTAATCCAACAGCTTGATATTCGAGTAAAGACTCCTTCTCGTCCGTCGACAGCTGCAAGTCTGCCTGCGCCTTAAGAGCCAAAAACCCTAATAATGCCACGGAAGCGCATTCGCAGACTTCATATATTCAAAATAAAGTCGTACGACACCAAAACAGTTCTCCTACTCAAATATTACGAAGTATAGACCAACTCGCCAAAAGTGCAAAGCTCGCAATTACTGAGTTAACTCTCTTGCGGGCTGAGAATGCCGCGCTTCGTACGGCAAATGATTTGCTTAGTCGGCGTCGTCGTACGAAAAAGCGCCGGTTACAAAATGGAGGATCACTTTCTATTCAAGATGCACAAGATCTTGGAGCTTTTAAAAGTAGTTGTTCGCAAGCACAAGTGATTTTGCCAGGAAATAAAAGTAGTACGAAGTCTGGCCCTACATCTCGTCGCTGCTGTAGACTTTACGGCGAACATGAGCATAATATACGAACTTGTGAAAATAGAGAAAAAGTACTGGAGGATTCTGAATCCGATGAGGCTTTATAATTTAATTTATTAGTTCATAAAATATTTGATGATTTCGTACGAAGCCAAGAAAAATCGATCCGTTCGCTTGTGCGATCCACTCGCTTGTGAAATACGTTAAATTATATTAATTATATATAAAAAAGCCTTATACGCACTTGCAATTCTATATATTGCTTTATATAAAGCTTTTAGAGTATTTTAAGAGAGTTAAAGTACGGTAGTTGCAAGTAGGCTTAAGAGGGAAGAGGGTTTTTAACTCTAATTTATAATATTTATATAATTAGGAGAAGCGTCCTAAAAAAAAGCCCTTGTATATAGTGTTTATATTAATTAAAATATAAAAGGGCCTACTGTACTAATGGTCGACGTTTTAGAGCCAGGTTATGCTTTGGCGACGAAAAGACACGCATCTATGTCGCCTTTAGGAAGGCCGGAGCATGCAATAGCATAGTGCTTCGGGAATATGAAACCACAGGCGGCTATCTATCGATCCCGGTAGGTCCTACACTTCAGATTCGCTATGGCTGAGATTACGTTTCCAAAATAATTTAAATGTCCAAGGATAGATCTGTTGGAAATTATTGTCTGGCATGGCTTGTTCTTTTTAGCGAGGTTTCCGAAGACTCGAACTTTAAAAACAGTTTCCATGTTGGCCACAAGGGTCAATTCCTTCGTATACCTGAAGTAGAACTCTTGGAGTGATATTGGCCAGATATTGTACTCTTTCGTGAGAATTACCACATTTTAACTTCTCCCGTACTCCGACATTCCCCACATTCTTTCGCTCCACCTTGATCTCTTGATCTCCCTGATGCTCTCTCTCGAAATATCATCAAAGTGGACAACCGTAAATTGCGAGGTCTCAAATATACTAGGTAGTATATCGAGGAGGCGTTGCTGGCACTCGTACTGCCACTGGGGAATACTGATTTGGGCGTGGATAGGTGGAGAAATTACCAGTGGAGTGACGAGTTTTCTGTAGAGCGGGGTAGCGGGCAGGAGCAGGAGTGGGTTTGTGGCATACCGGCAGACAAATGGAAGTGGTCACAACTTATAAGGCTGGGAAGCAGATGCGAGTGATGGTTTGGGCGTCCTTTTGGGGGAAGAGAGAGAGGTGTCCTCTCTTTATTTTGGAGCGTGACTTCGAGTCTAAGAAGCATGGGTATACTGCGGACTCCTATATCCAAGTTTTCGAGAACCGACTACTCGAATACTACTATGACGGTCTTATTTTCATGCAGGACAATGCCCCGATCTATACTGCGAAGAAGGTTAAGCAATGGTTTGAGGAGAATGGTATAGATACTACTGACTGGCCCCCTACTCTCCCGATCTTAACCCGATTGAGCGCGCGTGGCGGGCATTGAAAAAGATGGTTCAAAAGATGATTCCTGACTTAATGTCCGGTACGGGAAAGTCAGAGGAGGATCGGACGAAGCTCGAGGAGGCCTTAAAGCTTGCGTGGGAAGCTCTACCCGACGATTTCTTTGAGAAGTTGGTAGAGAGTATGCCGGCGAGGATTGAGGCGTGTAATACCGCAAATGGGTGGCACACGAAGTATTGAGCGGGCATATTGAGGATCCGTCTAATCCATTTGATTCGAATTTAAATTCTGGTCATTTTGGCCCTCTCAGATTTTAATCAGCACGGGTGGTTGTAATTACATAATTAAATGAAAGGTGTTGGTGAGAATTAAGGTTTTGGTGGTTTGACGCTCGGGCTTTTACTTATTGTCTAGTACTGTATATCTAGAGAGATTTCATGTTGTAGTGGCGGATATCTTGAAGTGCGTGGGCCTGCCTAAACCAGAAGAAACTAATTTCTATAGAGAGCCGGGACTCCGAAGCTGGAGTTCCTCCAGGCATAGGGCATTCTGAATATTGAATCTAGACGATAGCAAACCGCTTCAACACCCTGTGTTTCCGCAACGCCTCCCATTCGACACCAGAAACACCCCCCTTTTTTCTTCCGTGCATCGCAATGTTCACGGTGATGACTAGTCCCACAAGCTTCCAGCACGAGCGAGAGCCGCCCTTTGCCCTCGGCACCTCTCGAAGCACGAGTTGATGGTAACAGCCCGGCACAAAAACCACCCTGTCGGCCTTCTTTGCCTCTCCAGCCTTGATAAACGCGGGCTCTGTCGTTCGGCCGCTGCCGCTACCGCCGCCACTGTCACTGGAATAATGCAAGACCGCCCTACCGTGACGAGCGAGCAGGCCCTTGCCGGCCTCCAACGCGGCTTCCTTGACGGCTGCTAGCATCTTGAGCTCGTCTTGGGGAGTGAGCCACTTCGGAGGATGGTCGGAAGAAGGGAAAGCGTCGCAGAGCCTCACAAGAGCTTCACGGGCCTCGGAGGGGAGGGCAAACATCTTGTCTAGGCCGTGCTGCCCCAAATCGGAATCGAGCACTGCCGCCTCCATGTTCCGAACTTCGCCGACGCATCCATATTCCATGCCTAGGATTTCCAAGGTTTTCCCGTCGTCAAGAAATCGAAACGTGTCGCGTGGCATTTTGTCTCCGTCTCGTCTTGCTGCCGAAAAGTTGTACGCCTCGTCATCGACTCTGGCCTGCCAGCGTGGGACCCACGACGCCGTGTTTACAGGTTGGTCATCAAATGACGCAGCATCGAGAAATGAGAGGCTCTTCGTCTTTTTGGCGAGATATTTTGCCAATACGTGGAAAAACTCCCCGCCATTGCCTTGTGATGCTCTAACAGTAGTCTCGCCAACCGCTCGCGAAAGTTCGTCGTGGTTCGTGTGATTCGTCACGATGTACTTGGGTCTGTTGATAGTCCAGTACTTGGCCTTGGCGTCGAAAAAAACACCCCAAAAGCCCACTAGACCGCCCAGAAACAACCTCAGGACCACGGATCCAGTGCCATCACCCAGCTTAAACTTCAGCCACCTGTCCATAATGAACCCAATTATGGTGTGAAATTGCTGGCTACTGAGGTACTCAACAGCATTGGCCATCTGGCGATTTCCTTTCTCAATGCCGCCGACGACGCCGAGCACGGCATACAGTCTATCCCGTTCATCACGGCAGTGAAAGTAGCCCGACGTCCTCAGCAATACATGCAGCAGACGATGCGAGTAAGGCCGCTCGTGGAAAGATGTTGGCTCATCGTCGATGCTTGGGAACATGTAGCGCATGGCAGCCGTTGTGCCCTTCTTAATCAACTGCGCCGTACTTCTGTTCAAGCCGTGGTCATGGAACGAAGAGTAGCGGAATTCCTGCCACGTTACGGCGAATCGTCGGCCGCATTCAAACGCCTCCCTGACTTCTTTTGGGACATTCTCTCGAATGACGGCTCGATGCTGGGCTGATAAGAAGCCTTCAAGGTCGCACACCTCGTGACCGCATTGCATATTGACCGGCCCGGTACCCAATGCTGCTTCCTGAACAACCCACAGACGCTGCCAGTATCCCCTTCTGGCAATGGCGAGTAAGCCAGGCATTGTGTCTTCCATATGCTGTTCTAGCGACCGGTCGCACAAGAAGCTGGGTATCAAGATACGCATCCCTTTGGCGGCTCTCATAAATCCAAAAGCTTCAGAAATCTCGCGTTCATGCTGGCAAGGGCCGGACTTCGAACCCGAAGCTTCAATCGACTGGCACGATGCCAAATCTCCAATGCCGTGATAATCACCAAGCCATATGCAAACCGCCGAAGCGTTCGCGTACAAGAAGTCCATGTATTGGATCTGGACTCTCTTCTCAGCGTCGTCTTGTTGATTAATGCACAATGCGTCGATCCACAACGTTCGATGTTGCTTCTCCAGTCGGAGGTAACGCAGGGCACGCTCCAAGTTCGGCGTTGCAGGTACCGTCTCCCAGGCCAAAGTCTCGGAGGTTCTGAAGTGGTCATTGGGACTGGAAAATAACGGCAGCGTGTTAAGCAACAACCATGGTTTCATCTTCATGACCTCGGCAATCAAGAGAGCCGCTTTCTCGCAAGCGACTACCGAGATGTATCCATAAGAGACACAAAGAAACGCCGTGGTCCAATCCCGGGGAATTACTCCAAGGTTAAATGTTGGCGATTCGAGAAGCAGGGCGGGCAGTTTTTGGCACAGGAAGAGCGTCGAAACAACGACCAGGCCTAGGCGCAAGCTTGCATAGTATCGTAGAACTAGCGGCCGAATAGCGTCGAATATTCTCCGTAAGCCTCGCGCGACCAGCCTATTGCGCGGTTCAACCTTATCATTTGTTGATGTTGACGTTTTCTGGTCCCGTCTCTGGAGATGGGCCAGTCGAAGTGTCGGTTTAGGGAGTGACTCGGCGCCCCATTGATACGAAAAGGCCTCGTACTGCGTCTTCACTTCGCAGGCTCTAATCTCCAGCACGCACCGGATCTCGTCATCAAAGCCTCCTGAAAGGAGGTGAACGACACGGAACTCGGTGGCCAAGATGGGCTTGTACGACGCCATTTTTGGCAGTCATCAAAAAGAGTCGAGAAAGACGAAGACTTTGGGCTTCAGAGATGCTTCCCGGTTTCGTCTGTTTCCTCAAATGTCGGAAGCGGGCGCGGTCCTGCGTGAGGACCCGGGTATGATGCCGTTGAAAACGGACTTCTGAAAATGTGGGCACAAGCCGGCAGGTAGAAGGCTTCCCTAGTCAACCGCCCACCCTACTCAACCGCCCAAAAATATAGTAGGAACACCAAAAAAAATCGAAAAATTTCAAAATGGTCAGATTATTCTCAAATTAAGGGATCTAATGTAAATTAACTCGAAAATTACCGTGGCAGTGTTCAAATTTTGATTAAATGATGTTGTTGTGGCAAAATTCTAATAAAACCAAAATTTGGGCGGTTGAGTAGGGTGGGCGGTTGACTAGGGAAGCCTTCTAGTCACTTAATAGGTTTCTTTCAATTAATCATGAGGATTTTCTGGCTTTGCAGTGTGACCGCTTGGGCTCTATGGTTGCCTGCCTAGGATATGATGATGATTTCAATTTAATGCCTGTTCCGGCAGCCTTAAGGCCGCTATGCAGGCTTATGTAAGGCCGGATCTTCCACCTCATGTGATTATCAACCTCCAAGTGCGAATTGAGGCCCTATCCGTTCCGCTGCCACCCAGGTGGGAATTTTTCGGGCCGGAAAAACAGTTGTTCCGGAGGAACACCAAAACATTAATCTCCGTTTACATGTAAATAAACCACTTTATCTCTTAATTGCACCACTACCACGATGCCTGAAGACATTGTGTTTGATTCTACTGATAAAGGAACCCTCCGGCCTAATGAGGTTCCGCTACGCAAGAAGGGGACGCCTTTAAGCCCATGAAATTGCCCCACTTCAATTGGGAGATCACGCTTCCAGAGAATGTCTCCCCCGACGATCCTATCACGTTGTTTACTATGTGCTACACGCCGGAAATCATCGAACTGATAATTAAGAAGACGAACGAGTATCGACGAGAACCTCGAGACGATTCATGTCCTTACGCGCGGGCAAATAGCTGGTATCCGGCCTCTACTGGGGAGATTTATATCTACTTTGCAATCCGGGTGTATATGACCCTACACGTCGAAAACGAGATATCCGACTATTGGAAACAATCGAAATTTGGTCCAATACATCCTATTCAAAGCTATATGAGTAGGAATAGGCTCCAGGAGCTTCACATGCGTGTGCGAGTCCATGGAGAAGAAGAGAAAGGACCGTACGCTAAGGTGAGTGAACTTGACTGATTTCCTGCCTTGATTTCGACTAATATATGATTCTTTAGATCGAGCCTTTAAGTACGCATATTTAGGAGGTTAATTTACGTGTTTGGAAGCCTGGACGAGACTTGGCGGTTGATGAGATAATCGTACGGTTTGAGGGACGATCAAAGGAGACGACCACTATTCCAACCAAGCCTACACCCACGAGATATAAGGTCTGGGGGGCTGCCCAGAGGGGGTTCTTGATCGTCTGGAATTGGCATGTTCCTGGAATAAAGAATGGGCCTGTGGGAGTACGTACTCCTAGGGAGCTTGGTGGGACTAAGAAGGCTGGAAATGGCGGGAATAAGACACAAGCAGTAGTCCTGCACCTGATTAAAAGACTCCCTAAGCCTCCTAAGGGATCTGGCTATCACGTTTACCTTGATAATCTCTTTGTTTCTACTCGCTTCGTCCAATATGCCCGCTCTCAAGGAGTTGCGATTACTGGGACGTGTAGAACAACCGCCGGAGTGATTCAGGAGCTCCTTGAGCTTCAGAAACAAGATAAGAAGGACGTAATACCCTGGGGAGAGACGTATTCTAGGTATACGCCTAATGGAGAAGTGTGTCACGTTGGATGGAAAGATCAAGCCTTCGTTTTAATGATGTCTTCCTTTTGTCAGTTGACGAGCGTGTTTTACGGCTAAGGAAGAGGCCTAAGGAGACTTCTTCTAAAGCAAAGACTGCACGAATACCCATCGGTAACCAGGCTACAAAGGTGCTCTCGATTCCTGCAATTGCGGACGGATACAATTATCACATGGGAGCAGTTGACGAGTTTGATCATGTCAGCCTGTAATCGTCACGTGCTTATCTTTTGCTTTATCACGTGTTTATTTCTTACTTTGCCCCTCTCTTACTCATACTATTGATTTGTGGCAAAAGCTATCGATTCGCCACCCTTTCACACTATTGATTTGTGGCTGGAACTATCGATTCCTACTAGTTTTTATACTAATCCGGAATCATTATATTCCTCATTATCACATGTTTACCTCGGAAGAGCAAAGGATGCTCTGTAATAAGTCTATATAAGCCCTCCTTACAAGCTACCTAGATAGACAGATAATTTGACACTCTTTTCAGACCTACCTCAATTGATCTCATTCTCAAAGCGATATCACACATATCGTGACAATAAAGACATCGCTGAGCTGAGCACTATAATCGTCACTAACATCGTAGTTAAAGTTGTCTATATTTTTTATTAGGCTCTCGCTTTCCAGCCCATCTACGTCAAGGCAGGCACCGTGACTGACATCCTTATTTATAGAATCCAATATTAATTTACCAAATTCATCAAGATCGGATATGTCCGGTCCGTTCACATCCGGTGATAATGAGCTTGGTAGTAGAAGACTCGGTAATGGATCCTTCACAGGGCTTGGAGACTGGCTGGCAGATGGGCGTAGTAGCTGGCGAATAGTCGTCCATTGACTCTGTCCGAAGTGTTAGGAGGGGTACGATTAAAACGCAGACCGCTAGTCATGCGCCAAGACTTGGCATAGAGCACTAAATAATTAAGCGAGCCAATCAATTAGGAAATCGGCTAAATATTAGGCCGACCCCCAACCATAAAAAAGGATTCAAAATCTCTCTTTTTTGACTATCTACCTTATGATTTTTTTTGACTTCTATGGACCCCTATTCGCTGTTACCACGTGATCCCGCGACAATATGTCACATGCGAGCGCGCTTTTTCAATATGACCTTACCTTTTCGGGTTACTAGAGCCGAGTATGATCTTTATTGGCCAATTATAGACAATGTTTATATTTTCAACAAAACGCGCTGCGCTTCTAACGCGTCAGGTGATTTTACGCGCTATATAGTGGATTGCAGATTTAAGCGAGCCTATAAGAGCACGCCAAGCTCTCGCCTCAGCTCACGCGCAACAACAAAAAAAATCAAAATACAATGTGACGTCAGGTTGCGGCTAGTTATCCAATCAGAATACGTGGAATTTACTTCGGTTGACGGCAATTCTTTTATCTATACACATTCATTGGATGAAAGTGACGCCTATAAGCGCAATAGCGCTATTTTGGCCCACTTGCAAGCCGATATTACAAAAGGCTACGCACCTGCCGCTGTAATTGGCTTTATTCGTGGTTACGGCCAATCAGAAGTAATGAATCGCTTAATTGCCGCTGGTGGAACTTACTTTACACGCCAAGATGCTATTAATAGTGGGGCTTGCTGGCGCTCAGCCAATCCCAACGCGCTATTTGCATTACCTGACGCTAAGAATCACGTTAAAGTTCAATGCCAAGAAGCGTTTGAAAAGCTTAATTCGCTTAACTGGTTTAGCGACTTTATTCAAGCAACATTATTGGACGGTAACCTTGGCTGGGGAATAGTTTTTGCGGACCCGGCTCGCTTAAAACGCTTAAAACGCTTTGGTCACTTGACACTTATGGATTCAACTCACAAAACCAACCAATTAGAATGGAAGCTTTTTACGCTAATGGTTCGTGACCAATACGCTTGCTGGCATTCAGTAGCGTACGCGCTACTTTCAAATGAGTTTGGCGAGCTAATTGCTGAATTCTTATTGGTTGTAAAGCGCTGGAGCACGTGGAATCTTCGATATGTGCTTACAGATGACTCTGCAGCCGAAATCAAAGCGTTTCGCTTAGCATTCTTTGGCTTATCAGCAGGCGAGACTGAGGCATGTACCTACTTTTAATCCTTTTTGGCTCGCTTAGCTAATTTAAGCTTTTTAGGTGACCTACTTGCTTTGCCGAGTCCACTGCTAGCGCACAATTAAGCGAAAGCTAGGCTCAAAACAGGATAGTCGTGCACGTGCTGAGCTTATGGCTGCCCTTTGCAATCGCCGAACAAAAGCAGGAGCTATTGAATCAACAAATAACGCAATCCGATTGGCCAAAAGCCCCGAGTCGGCTAATTATATCAAAAACTATTGGCTAGCGGATATTGAAAAGTGGGCCAATTACGCACGCGACCATTCAGCTTTGCTTTTGCAGGTAACAACAACCAATCCAATAGAAGCGTTCCATCGCTCGCTTAAATCTTTTGGCAAGCTTACTAAGCTGGTGATTCGCCCAAAATACTTTATAGCGGGGATTATCTCGCTTATTAGCCAATGCGCTTTTCAGTATGACGTACGTGCTCAAAAAGCAGCATACAATTGGTCAACAAAAAAGCTTAGCGCTACACTAGAGTTCTCTTGGCTTAGTTTATTTCCATATCAAATCCAGCTTCTTTTATTGGATGAAATTAAAGCTGCAGAAGCCAACGCCGAATCGGGCGACTCTGATTCGCTAGATTTGACTGGCGTATGCTTTTGTCGATTCGCTAGGCGCTATTTGCTTCCGTGCCGACATATAATCTTAGCTTATCATTGGCTCGGATTAATTGAAGAGCCGGCTTGGCAAAATTACGCGGATCAATTTGACGAATCAGGGTTCGAGATTTATTGGACAAGAACGCTAATTGACGTAAGCGAGCCCGAAAATGCGGGTCTATCACGGAATCTACAGGCTAAGCTTAATACTAGCGAAGCTTTAGATCAAGTAAGGACCCGCTTTTTTGAGCTAAGCGAAGTTGCTAGCCAATTGAATGAGGAGGAAAAAGATCGGCTATTTGCAGTCTGGGAAAGAGAAGTGCTCCACTTTTCTGAGAATTTTATTGGTCGGTCATTGGATGAGTGGGTGGCCAAGTCTCGTGACCCAATCCTTTTTTAGTTTATTGGCTCGCTTAAATTTAAAGTTGCTCTATGCCAAGTCTTGGCGCATGACTAGCGGTCTGCGTTTTAATCGTACCCCTGAGAGCCAAGTGCTTAAAGTGGACATATTATTATTATTCCTTTTAACGTGCTGTATCAGTCGGGGACTATGTAACACGGCCAGGGCACTCGGGCCTAGCAATTCGGTTGGGGTGTTGACAATATATACTAAGTCTCGAGAGTAAAAAAGAAAAAGCAGGAGCACAAGTACCCTACAAGAACTGTACTAGCCAATATTAATAGACTAGTAGCCTTAACATACTTCTTCCAAAAGCTTCTCATATATTCCAGTGAGTGTTGGGGATCGAGTTCCAATAAAAAAGAGTCCTTCCTTCACGTCCCGTCGATTTTTTCGTTCTTTACACGTCTTTCTCTATTACAGCCTTCGCCTTGTCGACTTTTCTCCGCGATCCTTCCTCCGGCCATGGGTATGTATCTATCGAAGGTACGAGCCGCTCAAATGCTTGTGTTGTAATCTTGTCGTACGTGTAACTTTCAACCGTTCTTCCGGTTTACTTCTTCAGCTTTCCTACGTTGTGTGTTCCGAAACTCGTATAGTAAACAAGTGCAAACAGTTGAAAGCTGGTTCGAAAGTAGCTAAAGTCGTGTTTCAACTCGTTTTTCAGTGTTGTAAAGGGTTTGTTGTTGAATCAAAGTGATACCTTTCATAGAAAAACCTCTGGCTTTAGCGTGAAAACCCTGCTCCTCCCTTCACTTTGGCCCCAGAAATCCTCCCACATCACTGTTTGGGCTGAATCCCGGCTCTGGAATCGTTATTAAACTGCCTCAGGAGAGTAATATTGATTCCAGGTTCGTAGAGGGCACCGCATACAGGTGTTCAGCCATCGCCCTCCTAAAGTAGACATAGTATAAATAGCCGTCCGCGCAGCCCCCTCTTATGTGTTGAATTGTAGACTTACGCGTACGCTCCATGGTGATAAATACAGGCATGAAGGGATGTCGTGAGCTCCAGATAAAGCTTTTAAGTAGTTTACCCAGGGAAGCATGTACATTACAAAACCCTAAGCACGAACTCGGCCATATTCTGCATGGCGAAAATTTTGTTTCCGAACTATATTGTGTATTAACGCATGATATAACGACCATCGTCGGAAAACGCAAAATAGGGGTAACGCACATGCATAGCGAATGATACGGACAAGCGAATGACACATACAAAAAAAAGTCTGTGCGTAACCGTGTACTGTATTTATTTATTAAAAAAAAGGCTATAAATTTAAGTTATATTATTTTTAACGGCAAATATCTCATATACCACCATTTGCCTGTATTATTTCTGAAATACCACACTTTTGTTTGGACTCTTTCTTATATACCACACTTGTGGTATATGAGATAAAAGCACGTAAAACAATAGTATATCGGAAAATATGATACTTTTTTGAAAGCTGTCTATAGTAATACTCTAAATACTCGATCTGCTTCATATCCCAGTTCTGTTTATTGTATATCAAATTTATTGTTAGTAGCCATTTGTATGTAGTTATGATCATGTGACTAGGACTTCGATTTTACTCAACCTTTTAGAACAAGAGTTTAGAACAATCAAGACTTATCTACTAACCTCAACGAGCATTGCGTATGAAACACATGCGTGCGTGCCCTCAGGTTAAAGTATAAGTAATTACTGCAAACCGGGTGTTCTTACAATCAGATGGTATTTCAGATGTACAACGTGAAACAGGTTCTTTTCTGAAATACCATCATTTTGCAAGTGTATATCTGATATACCACTGTTTTGGTGCCAAGAAAAAAGTAGTGGTATATGAGAAAGAGTCCAAACAAAAGTGTGGTATTTCAGAAATAATACAGGCAAATGGTGGTATATGAGATATTTGGCGTATTTTTAAAAGCATTTGCAGGTGCGGGGTTAGAGAGCGATTCCTGTTATTGGGTGACCTTATTGATGGTTGGGGTAAGGTACATAAGCTTACCCCGCAGCGAGCTTCCACCGTGTTAAGTTCGTGCACCCCTATTCGGAACACCTAAATAAGCGAGTACCAACCCAACTAAAATAAATATAACTAAATGACTACTCAATTAAAATACAATCCAAAGTAGAATTAGATTCATTAGCTGCTTCTTCATTTTCCTTTTCAGGCCTAGCTTCTCCTGCAGCCAATTGCGTCTTCCTGATCTTAGCAATGTCCGCAAACTTAGAATTTGGACTAGTCCTAACTTTTATTCGTTTTCTTGGTCTAGCTTTCTCTACTTGAACTTCCAAAGACTGTATTCGATAGCTATAATCTTCTAGAACACTTTCTTGCTCTTCAAACCCTTTTATAATCTTTCGAAACAAGGGTCTTTGTGTCAAAGGATCACTATCTTCAAGCATCTGAAACTGTTAGTATCACTCTCTGTGATACTTCTTCGTATTGATGACTTGAAATTGCTTAAGTCGGTTACCCACGGGGCACGTAGCACCGCGATCTCAGCGCAGTGCTATATATGCTCGTTACAGGTGGTTGACTTGTTCTTGTTTTTTTTAAGGTCTATCCTACGAGCGAGAACTTAAATACATTCAGGTGGAGGCCTGTGCATCGTGGGACATTCAGAACGGCGTGACGGCATAATGAATGAACTGTCGCGTATCCTCTAGAAGACAATTTGCTGTTTAGATTTTCGAGCGCTTTCCGATTCTTTTGTAGGGTAAAAAGTGTCAGCTAGATAAATGCCATTTTTGACCCAGTCCAATTCTGATGCACTTGGTGTAGTTGTCGGTGAGCATTTTCAGGCTCATGGAAGGCTGCGCGTGTGACTTGCAGTATAAGAGTATGCAAGTCTCCCCTAGGATGCGTTGATGACTTACTGCGGGGAACTACTCGATGTGGAATGTTTGGCTTGATGCTGCGTCTGTATCAAATTAGCCGCGCCATCCGCACGAATCAGAAGATTCAGTGGCTTTTCGTACAGTGGTTACTACAACTCCGATACACATTGAAAGCACTGCTGAGTGGCGCAATCCCGGACCTTGTTTCTATGAGCTGATTATTATCATATAATCAGCTGTAGATTACCCTGCGGGCAACCCAAAACATATCCTCTGCATGAGACGGAGGATCCTCTAGCCTTTCTTACTCTCTGAATTGCAGTCTCTTCAAACTACGAACTGTTCCGGGTATGCACATCACTGTCGCATGTAAGGAATGACATGGATTTTAGGAAAGTGGTCAATGGGGGACTTTCCTGGCCTGTAGCGTGTCCTGGCATCTACACTGTCTGAAAAACTATTTAAGCGGCAGCAGTGTGAGAAATGAATAGAATAGAATAGAATATTGCTCACTATTCTATTCTATTCAACTGATTTTTAGTACTATTCCAATTCTATTCTATTCTATTCTATTCTATTCAATAATATTCGAATAGTTGAATACTAATAACACGTGATCTACTATATCTAATTAGGTATAGCGACGGGTTTGCCCGCTTGCTCTAGTACTAAAAATAACTTTTGCGAATTTTCAAAGCTTTTTTAAATAATTAATAACTTAATATCTAAGCCACTTATTAATAATCTGTTTATTATAAATTGTACTTATTTTTAATAAAATCTCTTTCAAAAACTTTAATTATTAAAAAGTCCAGAATAATCTATTTTGATTTTATTTATAAGCAAAACTTTTAGTAGATTCTACAAGAAACTATAATGTTCTACGTTTTATAAATCAATATTATTAATCAAATATTCTTATAAATCGATAAATAAACTAGAATAAACTTTCAAGTATATAATAAAACAAGTTTTACTTAAATTTTATTTTTCGTTTTTTAGAATTATATTTTTACAAAACTTAAAAAGTATACCTACTATACTTTATACTTTTGATTGTTAACTTTTTATTATATTACTTTATTTAATATTATACTTATATTATTAGATAAAATGGCTGGTTCTATTAAAACTTTTATTGCTTTTAATATACGACAAAATCGGTCTGATTTCGAATTAAAAACTTAGAAGATTCTTTTTTATATTTAAAAAAAATTATTTTCTAAAATTTTAGACTTTCTAAAAATAATCTCGAAAAGCTCGAAAACTATCGAACAGTTACTATTAAATGCTTATATAAAGGATGCTCGTAAGTAATTTTTATGTTAATTATATATTTATGTATATGTACTAATTATTTAATAGAAAAAAATGGCTTAATCAACGAGTTAATCAATTTACGAGTAATTATATTATACATTATAGAAACTCGCATAAAGCATTTAATATTAATCGCTTATTATGCGGTTTGATAGTAAGTTATTTTATTATTAATTTAAATATATTAAAATGCTGATACGTATATAGTCGAAAATAGCGGCGACGACTCTTCTATAATTGAATCTTTTAAGCTAGTGCTAGTACTAGTAAAATATATTCGCTAAACAAAGAGCTAATAAACGACTTAAAACTCCTAAAAAGAAAAGTTTAACAAAGAAAAGTTTAATAAACTATTAATAAACTTTATAATTTTAATAATCTTTCATTTCGGTCAGTTAGTTCTAAATCGTTTAAAGAACTAGTTTTGTATTTAAACAAGTAAGTATTTATTCTACATTACTATAATAGTAATTGCTAACTTATTAATAGTGAAATACTTCAATTATTATAAAAGCATTAAAGAAGACATTACTTCTATTTATTTAAAGAAAAAAGCTTTTATTAAATCTGAGTTAAAAGAAAATGTAATTACAAATGGTTCTTTTTCGCTTACTTTAACGCTTGGACGGCTATAAATCAAAACGCGTATTTAGGAATTACTATGTAAGTTTTATTTATTATTATTATTATTTATAAATTTACTAATTAATTTAATAGTCATTATATTAATAAGAACTTTGAACTAAAAAGTTACTTATTAGATATGAAACTTTTTACTAAAAAGCACTCGGGTGTTTATATAAAAAGTTTTATTAAAGACTTTACAGGATTATGATATTGAATATAATATTACTAGGTATTTATTCTAATTTACTTACTTTTATATTAATATACTAATTACTTATAGTATTACTAAAGATAACGCAAGTTCAAACGATACTCTTTTAAAGCTTTTAAAGAACATTATAGTTTACAAACTATAAAATTTCAAGGAAATATAGCGTGTTTAGCTCACGTGTTAAACTTAGCCGTTCAAAATATATTAAAAACGCTTATTAAAGACGCTTATATAAAGCTCGATAATAATGCAGTTTATAATATAGAAAACGAAAACGACGATTCTTTTGATAACAATACTATAAAGACTTAAAAGGTTGGTTTTATTTTATTAATAAGTTATATATTATATAATTGCTAATTATTATTAGATGCTTCTTTTTAGAAACGCTTTCGACGAATTATTATCGGTATTAAATATTCTCAAGAAAATGCTAGATTATTAAAAGCCAAATTCAAGCTCTCAATATAGAAAATGCAGAATACTTCAATAGGTAAGCAAACTTAATTATTATAGTTATTATTAAATATATACTAATATGTAATAGATCAAAAAACTCGATAGTTTTCTACAGCTTATATGCTTAAAGACTTTCTTAATATTTGGCAAGCTATTAAAGTAGTTATAGAATTATCTACTTCTAAAAACTTCAAAAAAAATAAAGAAAGCTTATTATTAAAAGATACCGAAATTGAATATTTACAGAAATGTTTAAAAATATTTAATATTTTCGTTAAAGCTTCTACTAAGTTACAAGCGGAAAAATATCCTACTATATATTATCTTATGCTGAAATATATAAAATATATAATAAGCTAGATGCTATTAAACAAGAATTTAATGTAAGTCAAATTTGTTTACTTTTAAAAAATTTAAATACTAACTGTTTAATAGAGCGATATCTTTACCAAAGCTATTGATAAAGCATTTTAAAGCTTCGAAAATATTTTCCTAAAACAGGAATAAGTCAAAACAATAAAGCTTTATATCTTTCTTTGATTTTAGATCCTAGGATTAAACAAGAAGCCTAGAAGCTATAGCTTAAGTCGCGGGCAAGCTATTGATATATATAATCGTTTACTTACGGATTATAATAGGTTAGTTTATTATTATTTAATTTTTATATTATATAAATACTAACTAATTGAATAGTTATAAAATAGACTATATAGCTAGGCAACCTCCTATTGTCGAAACTAGAGCTATTAATATATATAATAACGACGACGACGAAGACGACGATATATATATAGAAAACGAAGAAGAAGAAATCGACGAATTAAATTTATATCTCGAAGAAAGAAGATCTAATAAATCTGTAAGTTTTTTCCCTATATAATTAAAATGATATATACTAATTATTATAGACAAACCCTTTAGATTTTTGGCTTACTAATAGAGCTAAATACCTGTATTATCTTTAATAGCTAGGAAATATCTTCAAATTCCAGCTACTTCAGCTTCTTCTGAACGATATTTTAGTCTTTCAGCACTTATTATTAATAAGCTAAGAAACAGGTTAAATAAAGATGTTTTTCTTTATACAATAGCTCTTAAAAGCTGGGGTATATTTAGAGAAGAGGAAGAAGAAAATAAAATACTACCGGCGGAGGAAAATTTATTTTTTATTGATCTTATTAATTAGTTTTTTTATTTTTAATTATATAGATTTTTGCAGTTTCAGAAACGTTACTTAGTTCTAGTACTTAGTTTGTATATTATATTTAAATAATAGTTTTAAAATTAATTACAGTCACGTGGTTGAATAGTTGAATAATATTCAGAATACTATTCTAATTCTATTCTATTCTATTCTATTCTATTCAATAATATTCGAATATCTTGAATATTTTTTGTCACACTGAGCGGCAGGCAAGTCCTCTCTGGTTTCGGGTTTATTGCTCTTAAACATATCCGCTTTCTGTCCCCAACACCGACTATCTCCCTGAATGCGCCGCAATGCCTTCCGCGTATCTTCTTGCTCTCTTTCCATTTACCGCCATCGCCGCACTCAATGGCCACTGCAGTGGTACTGCGACTGGCAGCTATTTAACACATGGCATCTGTGTTAGCACAAGTACTTGCAATTCCTACAGTGGCTCATACATTTCCGGCGGCTGCCCCTCCGACGCCTCTAACATAAGGTGCTGCGTGATCGGGTTGGCGGGTTCGATAAGCACGAACCCTTGTGGTGGTTCGTCCTTTTGTACATGGACTACGTTTGACTGCTCTGGTGACTTTGAGCCTGGTAAGTTGTTTCATTGCTTAGCTACCATCTTGTTGATTATGAATATGGGGCTGAGGTATTGCTACTTATAGGACACTGCCCTGGAGGGAG
>JAJSPD010000165.1:0-39462 GCA_021307315.1 Bisporella sp. PMI_857 | reverse complement strand
TAACAAATTGCCGCGTTTTAAATAGTTAAATAATGCTTTAGTTGTAGTATTTAGCTTGTTGTTTTGGCTGTTAAAAAGCTTTTTTCGAAGCTTATTCGTAACTTTTGTAGCTTTTCGATTCGGTTTCGAGCTGCTAAATTTTTTTAGTAGTGCTGTTTTTAGCACTTATGTCGATTTAAGCTTCTGGATTGTAGCCGTACAATGCTATAAAAAAAGTAATTTTAGTGCTTAAGCTGCAGCTATTATTGTATGCGAATTTTGCGCTGAAAAGTAGCTTTGTTTAATTTATTTGCTTTAAGTCAGTATAGCACCGAAAATAGTTTTCAAGAATTCGATTTAAAATTTTAGTTTAGCTATTTGTTAAAAATAAAAAGCTGTATTTATTCGTTTTTTAATAAAAAAATAAGCGCAAACTTCAGCTTAGAATTTTAAAGTAATTTTAGTGTTCCGGTTAAAAACTATTTTTTTTAAAGATTTATACTTTAGTTCAATATTTTCGTGAAATATCGCTGCAAATTTTAGTACAGTAATATTAGTTGTTGTAAAATAAATTTTGCTATTTTAGTATAGCGGTCACGATCACTAAAATAGCGTCGTATACTTTTGTTTTTATATAAGATTCTAGCAGTTGAATAATAAAGTCAAAAAAGACTTTTTGCTATAGCTTTTCGGCACGACAGTAGCTGTAATTTTCTATAAAGCTTGTGTCGAAAATCGCAATATTTTGATATATAAAGCAGCTAATTACATAGTTTTTGACATTTTGTAATAGCTTTAGCTAATAGAATTTCCGTTTTAATAGCTTTTTGTTTTGTCGATATTCTAATAGCCTGCAAATTGTTATTATAGTACAAATAAAGTAACTTTTGTATTAATGCTTTTTAAGCAAAAACTACAACTTTGTTTTCGTATTTAAAAAACTTTTTAGTTATAGTATAGCCGTTTCGGCCAGCGTTAGCTTTAAGCTTTTTACAAGCTTTAAACATAAAAAATCAGTTTTTTGTAGTTTTCGAATCGAAGCTAATAAAGTATTTGCTGTTTTTTTAACTAAAAGATTTTTGTTTAAGTTGCTTTTTTGGCTTTTTTTCTAGTTACTGATTGAATTTTAATTAAATTTAGCAAGCGTTCTGCTTTTAAATCTGCTGTTTCCGGCAACGCGAACTAAGCTTTGTTATCGAGCTTCAGTTTCAGCTTATTTCTGATTTCGAGCTTAAACTGTATTTATTTCTATCGAGCTTAAACTTAGCTGCGTACACAGCTGTACTCTAGCCAAATCACATAGCTTTTTTGCTTTTCCGCAGAAACTTGTTTTAGCTAAATTATATGGCTTTTTTTGCATTTCGCAAAAACTTTGTTCTAGCTAAATTATATAGCTTTTTGCATTTCGCAGTTTAGTTCCGATATTACTAGTTGTTTATTAGCAAATCTTTTTAAACAGCTTATTTTGATCTGTAGCTTTTAGTTAAGCCGTTCGACGGCTCGTCGGCGGAATTAAAAAGCTTAGCCGATGTCGTATAATAAAATTATAAAAATAAAATAAATAAGCCATTTAGCTTGTCTGCTATTAATTTTTGCTGTTTATGAAACTTTGCAATTTTAATAATTGACTAAACTTCGATAGTATACTGACTTTTTTCTAAGTAATAGCGCTAATGTTAAAGCATTCAATTATAGCTATAACTTTTTATTAAAAGTGCGTAATAAAACTTTGCTTTTTTGAATTGTTTAAAAAAAAAGCAATTAAGTGCTATTGGCCGGAATTTTTTGTAGCTGAAAAAAAACACTGCTTATAGCGACATTAAACGCATTTGTTTTAGTCGAATAAAAAGTACAAAGTCGTAATGTCGAATAAAAGTGCTGTTTAAAAACTTCGAAAAAGCTTCGAAACGCTTTTGCTTTAAAACGCTTTAAACTGTACTAAAGTTGCCGGGTTTGCGGCTATTTTGACTACTTTTTAGTAAATAGTCAAAAGTTTTCGATAGCTAAATAATTCTTAATAAAACGTCGGTAAAAATTGCAAAATCAAAAAAATTGTAAATCTTTGTAAGTTTTCGGAAAGTAATTTTTTATTTTTTAATAGTTTGTACTCGGCGTAAGTTTATACTAATGCCGGTAAAGCTAATAATAAAGCCAAAAAACTTTAATTCTTTTTAATAAAACTAACATTTGAAAGTTTTGCATAAAACTCGTTTGTCGAAGTTTTTCGCATATTTGTTGTAAGTGCTAGTTATTTTTTTTTTGTTTTAAAAAAATAAGTATGTCGTTAAATAAACAATGCAAAAATATTAACTAGCCGCAAAAGCTTTGTTAATATATACTTGGAACGTAGCAAGTGATTAGTAAAGCTTATCGGTACTACTAAAAATTCGAAGTGCTCGTAACGAGTTCGGAAAACTGTTTTTTATTTATTTATTTTTTTGATCCGTAACCGGTAATATGCGTTTTTTAAATCGATTTTGCTGAAATATTAAACTTCGAATACTTTGTTTATAATTTCAGAAATCAGTAGCAAAAAATATCGATTTTTATAATAACTGCATTTAGCTTTTATAGTTAACACAAAAGCGAAACTTCTATTTTTTTTAAGCGCAAATAAAATTAGCGCTTTTGCGGAGCTTTTTAATTCTTTAATAAATCTTTAGCTAGATTTTCTTCTAGAAATTCTCGGAAAACCGCCAGTTCAGTTTGTAACAAAAATAAATTGCTTATACAAAGTTTTTTTTTTCAGCTGTAGTTTTATTGCTAAATCAATATTTCTGTGCAAAGCTAGCTTTTTAGCGTTGTTAGCTAAAAAAACATTTAAGTATTTTTGTAAAATTTCCGAGAATTAGCCGTTTGTATACTGTCTCGAAAAAATCAAGTAATTTATTTCTACTAATGTATAAACTCTAGTACTTTTGGCTTTTTTCTAAAAACGCTAAACAGTGTCGATTCTAATACTAGCTTTGTCGATTTTGTATTGCTATTAACTAGCTTAACAGTCGAAAATAATTTTAAGCTTTGTTAAAGCAGTCATTTTTAGTAAAACTTGTAAATTTTCAAAGTTTCGATCAATAGCTAAATATAAACGCAAAGTAGTCCGTTTAACTTTATAAGCATTTGTAAGCTCTAGCCGAAAATTGTAAGCTTTATAAATGTATAGTTGTTGCTAGTTGATTGCTTGTAGAATTAGTAAGTTTTTGTTTTTACAAAGCTTAAAGCCGAGTTGCCGAACTAGCTTAATATCAACTAAATCTACTTCGGCATACGTGTTAATCTCGACTAGTATAAAAATAGCTTGTAATAATAGCGATACAATTCCGCAAATTGTTAATGCTTTTGTGATTTTTAAAAGCTTATCTAAGCTTATTAGTTTCGCCGTAAAGTCTTAAAAGAACTGTTCTAGTTTAAATAATTCATTATCTGACTTTTTTAAAACTTAAAACGGCTCAAAACTAAAACAGTTAGTAAACCGAAAGCTAATAATTGACACCGAACGATTTTTTCGAGCTGCTTAGATTTTAGCGGGTTTTCTGTCTAGACAGTTAGTTGCGTAGTAGCCAGGCTTATTACAGCTAAAGTATACAAGCTTTTTTCCGGTTTTTTTCTTTTTGTCGTTTTTTTAGTGTTTTAGCTTGCGGTGACTTAAGTAATATTAGTCTTTTCTATTTCTGCCGAAGCCGGCTTGAAAGTGTTTTGCAGCCGAGCAAAACTTTTTTTTTTTTAGAAATACCCGGTTTCTCCAGCGTAAGAAATGATTTGATTTGATTTGATTTGAGTAACTTAATCAAATCAAATCAAGTGAATTTAAAACCTAATCAAATCAAATCAGATTAAATTTGATTTATTTTAAAAAATAATTAGTTATATGTAACTAATAATAAGCTCTAAGTAAAAGTATTATTACTAATTTTACTAAATTTTACTAGATTCTTGTTGAGTGCTAAAATGTCACGTGCTAAAAGCAAGAACAAGCTCGGCAAAAGCTTTAATGTTAAGTATGTATAAGCACGTGAAAAGTTTTTAGAAGTACAAAAAGTATAAGTAAAAGACTCGAGACGTAGTAAAAAGAGTAAAAATTAGTTTTGTATTAATTGCAGTTGATTTGTGCTACACTATTTCAACACTTTACACTTATTTACTATTACTATATAACTACTTAATTAAGTTTGATTTAATTTGATTTTAAATCAAATCAAATCAAATCAAATCAAATCACATTTAATTTGATTTAAATTAATTAATTTGATTTTTTTTTCTCACGCTGGGTTTCTCGTTATGTAAGCTTTCTTACACGCGCTGAGCTACAGATATACATTTAGCTCTGGTTTCCGGAATAGTAATATCCGAAGTTTTGAATTGTTGCTTTAGTGTACGATGTAGCTTTAAGTAAAAAGTCATTGTTAAAGCTTTTTTATTTTGCTAAAGTAAATCTTTCTCAATTGCCGTCAAATAACTATTAAACTGGATTGGAAATTAATCCGAAAACTGTTTAGCTTAATTTAGCTGTTCGTAAAAAGTAGCCGTAGCGTTTTGGCCATTGTATATGTTTTCACGGGTCCATTTAAGAAATAACGGCCATTTTTTTACGCTTTGTTGCTTACTATAAGTAAACTATAATGATTTTAAGCTTCGGTCTAAGTAGTCAAGTGCTTTAAGTATTTTTTGACTACTTTTCCGATAAATGTCCGAATCGCTTTCAAAAACGCGTTTTATGTCACGATCATGGATCATGTGACCTAGATGGGCTTGGCACGACCCCTCATTTCTATCATGATCGCGCACAACGATTGCCTTTCCTCCTTAGTTTAGTATTCTCGTAATAGAACCACCTTACTAGCCGCCTCACCAGGTCAAAGGATTGGGCTTTCGTGACATTTTATATCGTTTTTCCAGTCACTTTATTCTCGAAAGCTCGAGCTGGTTTTAAAAGTGTAGTTAAGTGTAATCTTAATGCTTCTAGTGTAATTGTATTGTTTATTTGTATAATGTGTAGCTTTAAAAAAGCCTAGTTCTAAGTCATCAGGCTTTATAGTTGCAAAAAAGCTTGAAGCGTGTCCGTAAAAGCTAAAAAGGTTTTCAGAAAGTTTTGGTTGATACTGTTGCTGTTGCCGACGTTTTGGCTAGTTGCTTTCAACATTAGTAAGTAATTTTGGCCGCTTTCGTTTTTCCAAAGTTTTGAAGCGGTCTTTTATTTTTGCCATCTCTTTTAGAGCTTTAACTTTAGCGTTGAGTTTTTTGAGTTCCTGGAAATTAAAAATACGGCTTTTTTTACGTAATTGTGCTATGTCAGCGGCTGAATTGATTTCAGAAGTTCTTTTTTCTTCTGCTATATTGAAATCGGCCCTGTAAGTAGAAGCTTGAGAATTGTAACAAATAGAGGGCAGCAGAAAGGATTTGCAATATAACAAATAAAGATACGTAGCTAGCGATGTAGTTGCAATAGTAATGATATTTAGAAGTATACTTGTAAGTCTAACATGGAAAGGAAAACTCAAGCTTGCTTTGTTCAGAAAGCTCTAGCTGTTCCTTATATCTTTCACTGTGCTGTAGCTGTGAGCCTGTGGCTGCTGTAGCTGTTGTAGCTGTGAGCCTGTGGCTGCTGGAGCTGCTGTAGCTGTAAGCCTGTGGCTGCTGTAGCTGTAAGCCCGTGGCTGGCCATGGGCGGAGCGTGCCGCTTGCAGCCCTGAAAGTATTACAGCTGAAAAACCTTCGGCTGACTGTTACATTTGGATTTTCTACAAAGCTAGCCTGTCGAATTATATTAGTTTTGCCTCGCATTGGAATCACCTCGACCAAGCTCGTGACGTCGACTTGATTACCTTTACTCCACAAGAATAAAAACGCTATAGGATTCTAAAAGACTGCAGTATGATATGTCGCTCTACAAAGTAGTTTAGTGGTAACGTTACAAAAGAACCTAGACGAGTTCGCCTTCCCATCACAAGTACATCCCGGAGATAGAAAATACTCAGGCTAACATGCGCCTCTACAACTATAATAGAACCACCTTACTAAAGTCTAACAATTTACGATCTTTATATTGGACACTATACCCCGCTAACAGCAATCCTACTGAATAGCATTCTCCAAGAGTCCACTTTCACGGGCTAGCTTGTGAAACCATACAGCAAGTTACACTAAAAAAAAGTCGCAGCAACCAAACTCGAGAATTACAAGTTTTGATCTTCAGAATATTCCCCGCTCAATGAATTTTCCGACGTACGCGATGAAAGGTTTGTGCTATGAAGGAAAGAGAATTAGCTGCCTTATGCGATGATCGACCTTTGAACATAACGAGCTTGGGAGAAAGAAATTGGCGTACCATCATAGAAAAGTGATTTGCACCAACGACCTTATCGCAAGAAATCTCTACACCAGGGAGCATTTTCTCCCATCCAGCCGAACCAAAATCGATCCTTTTCTGAATCAAGAAGTGGATTCCTTTGGAGTCGGTCAGCTTGGATGCCCAATCTGCGGTGCAGCCATCTAGAACAGTGTCGCACGCCCAAATGATGGACGTTTTTGGCATTCTACCAATGGCCACATCCAAGGGGCCTACCGTATGGCCATATAGGACATCGACTGTTGCATTGAAGTGTGGAATGAGCCACTCTGGAGTGGCAGCGTCAGGATCGCCCATTGAGTAACCAAAAAGGCCAAGTTGATCGCAGTAGTCGTAAAAGTGTGTGGGAAGCTTGTCCATAAGCGCCGGTACTGGAGAGTCAATTATGATCAAGCTGGATACTTCCTCGCCATCGGCAAGAAACATCTTAGTGGCTATGTAGGCAAATATTCCACCAGAGGACCATCCACCTAGGCGATATGGCCCATGAGGTTGACGACGACGAATCTCGGCGATGTAACTTTCCATCAAGTCGGAAATATTGCATAGCATATTCTCGGGATCGCGCACATAAGGACAGTTTAATCCAATGACTGCGACATCTACTTTCAGCTTTGGGAGTGGCTCATAAGAAGATGATGATCCCCCACCATCTGGAAACAAGAAGAGCGTCTTCTCTGTGCGGTCTGGGAGGCCCTGTAGTATTACTGATGTGGCTGGACGACAGTAACACGAGGGCCTTGGCATCTGCTCGATCGAATGAACGGACACTTCAGAGTCATCTGTGAGGTCGGCTGCCTCAGATGTGAGCTTTTCTGGTGTTGTAGACTCAGAGGAGCTCCATTTTGCAGTGGGATCATCGGAGGAGGCCGGCGTGCCTCCAGCGTTTGGATTTAGGAAATTTCTCAAGTCCTTGACAGTTGGAAGATCAAGAAAGAGGGAAAATTCCAAATCTAGATCAAGCCCCAACTCTTCTCGAAATCGACCTATAAAATGAAAAGGTTAGTAATATCCTCTTGGTGAAAGTATGGTATTTATATACTTGAAATGACCATGGAGAGCAAAGAGTCAACCCCTATCTGGGCGAAATTGGTATCGTCGGTAAGATCGGCAATGTCAAGTCCACTTTCTTCCGCTACAATAGCTAGAGCAGGGCCTAGAACTCCGTCCAGGGATGTGGGTGTCTGAAGTTCTTGGAATCCTTCTTGAGCCTCGGCAAGGTTCTTTTCGACAATCACGCTCTCGATAAAATTATCTGCTATTGCTGTCATTGTTTCTCCCTGTGGTGGAGATTCGATATCCTGGCGGGCGTCTACGTCAGTAGAAAGACCTTCCGTGGCTGGCTCAATGAAATCTCTTAAATGCTTAATGGTAGGAAGATCTAGGAACAAAGAGAATTCGAGATCTAAATCCAATCCGAGTTCTTCACGGAATCGTGATGAGATGACCATCGAAAGGAGGCTATCAACACCAATTTCCGAGAACACCGAGTCATCTGTGAGATCGGAAAGTGCAAGGCCGGTTTCCTCAGAAATGATAGCCAGCGCACTCGCCATCTGAGGACTGCTTCTAGGTGACGCTACTGACAAGACGGCAGCCTCGGCTAATTCTACTTTCCTGATAACTTGGACAGGAGGTACTAGCTCAACAACAGGTGGAATCTGAGTGACTTTAGTGGGAGGCTTGACAGCCTTGGGACCAGGAGCCGGTGTGGTCCTTGCGGGGGGCGGTGTCTGATTCTTTTTGGGTGGTTTCGTATTTGCGGCATCAAGTACCATGTTGAAAACTTTTCGAGGAACAGCTCTCAAGGTGACGCCTTTGAAAAATGCCACGACAGTTGTTCCGTCAAGCATAATGGTATCTCCGCGCCAGAATTCCCCTTCGTCTTGGGCCATTTTGACGTAGATCTTGTAAGACTTGTTCTTTGAAATTTCTTCGAAGATTTGGAAAGATTGCCATCCATGATTTACAAACACCTGGATTGCAAGATCCGTGCTCTCCTTGGCGTTCATTACGAACCCGGCGGTCTGAGTGAGAACGTCAATATACGCTGGATGGGTGCTAAAAGTTCCATTGCTGACCACCTGCCCAAAGCTGACACTAGCGGAAGCTTCCATAGTGCTGCTATCAAGAGTGACTTCATCAGCAGCTCGGTAATCAGGGTGGAACTGGGCCAAGGCGCCGATAAGCTTATAGGCATAGGTTTGGCTAAGACGCAGTAATCTCCCGCTTTCAGCCCCTTTTCGTAAGTATTCAATGCGAGAGAGGTACTCTTGTACTTTTTGCTGAATTTCTTTCAGTTGGTCCTTATTTCTGAAGATAATTGAACATTCCCCGTGTTCCACTGTGACTTTTCCACTGTCGTTAACACTGCAGAATTTCAATTCGGCACGCTTGGTCGTCCAATCTACTGTCGATGAGGTTCGTAATATTTGCGGACCTTGTGAGTGCGGGATTAGAGCCTTCTCGACGCTAAGATTCGAAACGTCAACAAGAGAGCCTCTTATTGCTGGCTGATATTTCTCCATTAGATAGTTCCCAAGAGAAAGTGCAATCTCTGCATAGACAGAAGGTGTAGTGAGTGGAATGCCATTGACCCGATGGCCTTGAGCAATAGCATTGAGATCCGGACGTGATATATCAGACTCAACAACGAGAACCACCGTCTTTCCTGAAGTTCTCTCTTCAACAACTTTGTGAATTGAGGTGCTTTCAACCTTTGGATGGATCCGGTCGAGGATCATAGGTGGTGCGGCCCCTTTGTGCAGGCACCAGTCGTGGGCGTACGGAATCCAATATTCTTTTAGGTCCCAAGCATAAGCAGGGAGATGTAAGACTTTTTGTGAGGCTTTAAAATCTTTGTGATATTCTCGCCAGCGAATGTCATGGCTTGAAATGTACAGCGTTGAGAGCGCAGCAGTGATGAGGGGCCAACTGTCCTTGTTTTTCTGAAGAATGTGCAAAGTTATAGCCTGATCTCCCAATGAACTCTTGATCATCCCGGAAACGACTGGATTGGGGCCGATCTCGAGAAAAACGCATTTTTCATTGATGAAACCAGAATTCTTGGCATATAGAAGTGCTGCATGTATGTTGACTGTCTCCCTACAATGTCGAGAGAGATAGCCAGGTCCAAGCGTCCCAAGATCAGTGATAACATTGCCCAGGAGGGGGCAAATCACGGGGATAGAAGGTTTGTGAAAGGCAATACCATTTACAGCAGCCTCAAAGTCCCCGAGCATCGAGAATACCTGAGAGGTGTGGAAGGCATAAGGGACCTGTAGGGTGGTAGCCTTGACTTGATGAGTAGCTAAGAGCTCTTGTAGCGAGGCGATAAGCTGAATAGAACCACCAAGGACTGTATCCTCAGGGCCGTTGATACAGGAAATCTCGTACTTTGCGCCATTGAGTAATTCGTGGATGCGAGATGCGGAGGCTTTGACGGCAAGCATAGCATGTGTACCGGGTCGGCATTGCTCTTGCAAAAGCTCGGCCCTCTTACCCACCAAATAAATAGTGTCTGAGTCGGAAATAGCTCCC
The DNA here is from genome assembly GCA_021307315.1 of Bisporella sp. PMI_857. Taxonomy (NCBI): domain Eukaryota; kingdom Fungi; phylum Ascomycota; class Leotiomycetes; order Helotiales; family Helotiaceae; genus Bisporella; species Bisporella sp. PMI_857. The sequence continues at coordinate 29,597 of JAJSPD010000165.1, read as the reverse complement.
GAAATATTCAGGGCCGCGTATTCTCCAAGACTGTGGCCTATAACCGTCTCTGGTTGAATGCCCCAAGAAATCCAGAGGCGGGCTAGTGCCATTTGAAGACAGCAAATAGCAAGCTGCACTACCTGAGGGGTAAAATCCTCAAGTGCAATTGTGGTTGCGACAAAAATTTGGCAGAACGATGGAAAGCCCTGAGCTCGAGAGATCTGATCAAATCGCAAGATATCGTTCCTGAATTGAGAGAACGATTCAAAAAGTTGCTTTCCCCTAGAGTAGAGATTTAGTCAATATCCCAGGTGTTAGATGGTGAATTATTTCTTGCAGCGCTCTTTATTTGGTAGTTCCCCCAGAATTGTGTGTTGAATACAGTTTGATTGTTCACATCATTTCGATTTCTAAGCCTCTTGAAATCCGCTTATTTAGAAATCGAACTTAGATAAATATTTAAGTGTATTACAAGTATTTAAATCTGGAAGAAATATTAAGGGCCTCTGGCAACGACATGAAATCTCCAAGTGAAGGAAAGAAGCACTTACATGTAAAGATACTGTGACCCTTGGCCAGTGAATCCAAACACAATTTTCGGTGCGGATTTCTTTCTAGTGATTCCATCTCCACGCGCAATAGCTTCTTGCAGCCGAAGTTTCACTTCTTTGGTGTCTGATCCTCGCAACATGACTCGATGGGGATGGTGGATGCGGCGGGCAGTGGTTGTGTATGAGAGTCGGGGCAGAGAGAAATCTTTGTCCGGGTAGTTCATATAGTGCAACATGGCCTTTAGATTCCCTTTCAGAGAATTGGCACACTTTGCTGTAATGGCAATTAGGTAAGATGAGGCGGGCTCTGGGTCATTGGAGCAATCCACAACTGTCATTGGAGTATCCTCCAGCAGCACAGCAGTGTTACCACCAGCGGCGGAGAAATTGTTGATGAGAACTTTTCGAGGTCTTTCTGGTGTTCCAAGCCATGGGATCTCCTTCTTTGCAATATGGACATTGCGCTGAGCAAAGTCCAGTGGGTAGTTGTGGTTGATCTTAGTTGTGATACCGCAATGAGGTGGAATTGCGTTGTATCGGAACATGAGAAGCACCTTTGCCAGGCTGGTAACGCCAGATGCTCCTTCACCATGGCCTATATTTGCCTTTGCAGCTCCTAAGAACACTGGCGAGTCTCTTTTCCGAGCCTTTTGGGAAGTAGGTTCGGGTCCGAATGCATGAAGAACAGATTCCATTTCGACAGCATCGCCAGTTTGTGTCCCCGTACCATGCATTTCAACGTAACCAATTTCATTTATGTCGGTGCCAGTAGCAATCAACAACTGATCAAAAATGGTTTTCTGGGCTGGAGCATGCGGGCGAGTAATGGAATCCGCCTCGCCGGAATGGTTAGTCTTAATACCTGATATCAGTGCCAAGACTGGATCACTATCAGCGATAGCGTCTTCCAGACGTTTGATAACCACGGTAGCAACCCCTTCCCCACGGCAATACCCGTCGGCACCGTCGTCAAAGGTCTTACAGTTTCCTGTCTTAGATATGAAGAACCCTCGGTCCAACCCAGCATGGCCATCGGGATTGCTAATCATATTCGTGCCACCAGACACTGCCGTATCGCAATCACCTCTCCAGAGTGCATTGCAAGCCATGTGCATTGCGGCAAAACTGGAAGAGCACGCTGTATCAACAGAACAGCTGGGGCCGCAGAATTCGTAGCAGAAACTGATTCGTCCTGGAATGAACGCTCTGTTCCCACCTGTAATGAAATGCGTATCAATATCTTGTGATGTATTTGTTTCCATATAATCGGTACCGGTAACCCCATGAAATACTCCAATGCGATCTGTTCTGGTCGAAGGGGTAGTCCCAGGTACGATACCAGCTTCCTCAATCGCTTCGTAGGTTGTCATCAATGCAATTCGCTGTGCTGGATCAACTTGAGGGGCCTCTTTCGGAGAGATACTGAAAAACCTGGCATCAAATAGCTCGACACCTTTTAGCCAGCAACCCCACGGCACTTCACTAGTGCTCCCTTTGCCGCTGCTATCAACGTGCGTATCAACGCTCCAACGTGTTGGCGGCACTTTCTTGACAGTGTCGACGCCATGGCGTAACACTTCCCAGAAGTCCTCTGGGCTGCTAGATTCTGGAAACCTCCCTGACATACCCACAATTGCTAATTTGGATAAGCCGGGATTTCCGGAAGTGTTGATAGGCGTTCGTGGTTGATTGAAGTCTTGATACTCAATCTCTACCAAAGGGGGGGTCACTGCGCAGTCCCCAGAGCTTGCCAGTGCATTTTGTAGTGTTGATAGTAGAGCATGTTCAGATGTCGTTCCGATTGGAGTTAGCTTCAAGTTGGAAGCGTGGCTAGAATTGAGAATGGTGGGAAACTCCTGGTTGATCAAGTCCCATCGAAGCTTCCGAGCCATGATATCGTTGAGTGACACCTCTAGGAGCGATTTGAAGTTGCCACCGGGCATCAATTTCCCCGTTGCTGGGGAAACAATGGCGATTTGGGAAGTGTAAGAAATCCAAGGTAAGTCTAGAGTGCCCTTCAGAATGCTGCTGACATCTTCGCTAGTGAATAAATGTGACGCATGTCCAGGCGACCGATTTGGGATCTCGACCGTCCTGATTTTGGAAAGCGCTGGAAATTTCCTCAATTCGTCAAGGACACTGGGAGGACCGCCGACCGAAGTCCCATTTTCTATATGGGCACTGATCCAGGGTCTTGACACTGGTGGTAGATTCTTCAGACGAATCAGTCAAAGGTTGTTACGGGGCGCTAGTTATCCAAACCTTGCTAAGTAAGAATTCTTTCAAAATCACGCTAACAGCTTCATGCTTCATGCCAGGGATAATGAAAGACCATGATGCTTCTGATTGAGCCTCGATCAGGGTCCCAACTTCTACAACACGGAGACCCAAGCGGAAAGCAACGCGGACTGTTGCTACCGCGACTTGGAGCAATTGGGATAGCGTTCTGCAGCAGCTTATTGCCACAGCAGAGAGGGCTCCAGTGCACAGACCCAAAAGGTATGTTTGCGAAGGCTGAGGGTACTCATTCCCGGAGTTCTCATGTTGGCTATGAATTTATTAATTGGAGGATTTGTATGAGTAAAGAACAATGACGTTGCGTACCGAATAAAGCTTCCGAGCTGGTAAATTATTGAAAGCGCAGTTTGAAATGCTGGATTTAGGCCACCATCTCTCTGCCTTGCAAGTATCTCCGCAAGGCTTGTAAAACTGGGAAGGTCTCGGAATTGCTGGAGGGGTAGCCGCCCTACTTCAGCCCGAATCACATTGAATGCCTGATCAAGAAAAGAAGCTAGAATAGGATTGCCAGTAGATGATAAGAGAGCACATAACTTCGCGTTGGTTTCGTAAGTTTGGTCGCCAAAAAGGTAGACCCGAACCATGCCTGCCATGCTGGTGAGGTCAAAGGGGTCGAAGCTCTGGTTAACTAGGTTGAAAGAAAGATGGCGAGCTACAGGAACTTATTAGCCAAGTTTCAACAGCAGAAGGAGGATGATAATACCCACTGAAGCCCTTTGTTATTTTAGTTAGGTCAGGTGCACCATCTAGAATTCCCGAGCTCTACTGGACCAAGATTCACAGGCTGTATAGATAAAACTTTGGATTATAGACATGATAATAAAAATCGTATCTTCTAAGGAAGCTAGAAATCAATGGCTCGGCCAATGTCTTGGAGACTACCCTTCCACCACTTGGGCTATTTCGGACATGCTTATTGAACACCAATCAAATATCGAGCATCTCCATTAAGAACTCTCATTAAAATATGCATCCCCATCCCCATCCCCATCCCCATCTCCATCTCCATCTCCATCTCCATCTCCATCTCCATCTCCATCTCCGAAACCGCATCCCGTTTGACACTGCTCTGGTCTTACTGGAAAAGAATCGGGAATCAACTAGAACTAGGTCGGTAATGTTACGGGCATTATACGCCCCTGATTTCCGTGTCGGCCCCGAAGAATGTGGCTTTGTAAGTAGAACTTTGCTGTTCCTGAATGGATATGGAAATGAATTTTGAAAGCGGTGTAGCTGCCACTCTAGTGTAGAGGGCAATATAGGAAAGGCAGAGAGAGCAATTTGGTTAATGTACTCAATCACTTAGCTGGTCACATCATCAACCTTGCCGCTCAAAACCACCCGATTTTGGCATTCTTATATCTCAACTGCCATTTTACCTAACTTTACAAAATTTTGCATATAACGATTTAACTGTAATTATTATACATGGGTAAAGTTTGAGACTTATACAATTAATAGTTATTTAAGAACTGAAATTGCAAAAATTATTTTAGCGTGAAATGCTATATCTAAGTTTTATAATACTAAGCATTTTGAAATTTAAAATACTGCCTATTTAAATACCCAGAAACCCAAATTTTAAGTTTTGATTCATTAATATAAATAATAGTTTAGGTATAAAATTCTAAAACCGGGATGTTTGATGTGTTTTTGAGCCGCCAGGTAGACAACGTGGCAAGCTAAATGATCAGGTACGTTATCTTAAAGTTGGCAAGTGTTTACGTAAGCTTCATTTTAGAACTCAGGCTAGATAGCAGGCCAGGCATCTCCAGTACTGTAACCGAGAAAAGTCACAAGCATTAAACTGGCTGGCAAACGAGGTAGGGGTTCGAGACAACTCACAAAGAACAGTGCATGTAGGATGACAGAACATATGGGAGAATATCCGACCCATCTCTTAAGTCTCAGCCTGACTAGCATGCTTACAATGTCCATACCACACCGGTTACACGCCAATGCACTACGGTCATGCACCACCAGACCCTTTCTGGAGCTTTATTCCCTTAATGCTTTTCCATTCAACAAGAAGAGCCCCAACTAGCGATAGGCAAGACAGGATCATTCCTAGCTGGAAGACCGAATCCAATGCACTGTTGAAAGCCCTCATAACTGCACCCGCAGACTTTACTCCAAAGAATTCCCTCAATTGCAGTGCGCCCAAATTCACGACCTGACGTGGATCAAAGTGCGGAAGTGATTCCATAAGGCCAGGTATCCCAGTCAGATTATGGACCAACTTATTGCTCAGCACACTCTGGCCGACAACTGCGAAGATAGCGCCTCCCAGCAATTGCCCAAAAAATTTAAGAGCAACACCGGTTGAGACGTCTTTTGATGGCAACACAGTTTGGGCTGCTAGACCGGCTTGCTGTTGTCCAAGGCCAGTTCCGAAACCAAAAACGACCTGGAAGCCAATCCAGACAGCTTTTGAAGAGTTTACCTTGAATGTCGACATGAGCCCTCCTCCGATAGCCATGATTACTGAACATCCAATGAGAAATGGAGCGTAGTACCCAATCTTGGTGGTCAAGCCTCCAGAGGTGATACTTGCGAGTAGCATTGAGATGATTAAAGGCAGTGTGCGGATACCAGACTGAACAGCATCGACCCCTTGAATAGCTTGGAACCAAGTTGGCAGGAAATACACAATGACAGTCATAGCCCCGCTAATGCAGAAAGCGAAAAAAGAGGCTGCTGTGACGCTGCGATATCTGAGGATGCGAGGTGGTAGCGTGGCATTCTCTTGTTTCCAGACTTGTACGATACCGAACCCGGTCATCAGAAAGCCAGAGAGCGCGAGCAAGGAGATAATGCGGGCGTCATTCCACGGGTACGTCGACCCTCCCCATTGTAAGGCGATTAAAAGACAAACGACTCCCGGAAGAAAGAAGAATGTTCCAACAGGGTCGAGCCTTTCGATTTTGGATCGTAGTGAAAGCTTGACTTCTGGATCGTTTATTCCAGCACCTCCAGGCAAGTGAGTGCTGGGAAGCCCAAGGAAGAAGACGGTAAGGAGAATCGAAATGCCGCCACAGGGTAGGTTAATGTAGAAACACCTGAAAGCGCGCATGGATGTCAGTAACAGCACTACACACAAGCTTCAGGACATACCATCTCCAAGACAATTTTGTTGTAAAAGCACCGCCAAGTAGAGGCCCAATGATGGCCGAAACCAGCAGTACACCACCCATGAAACCCTGGTATGTTGGACGCAGACGAAGCGGAACAATATGAACGGTCAAAATGATGCTTCCCGAGAATATTCCAGCTGAGCCAACTCCTGCTACTGCTCTTCCGATAATGAACACCACAGAGCTCGGTGATACGCCACAAATCAAAGAGCCAAGCTCGAACATAGTGACACTGCTCAAGAAGACCCATTTTGGTGAGTAGAAGGTGTAAATCCGGCCGTAGAAAAGTTGGAACGCGCAACCAGTGAGCATGTATGCACTTGAGTACCAGCCGATATCACCGACAGAGTGAAAGGCATCGGTCATACGGGGGATCGCTGTAGCAATAATTGTACGATCCTGTAAGCATGATGAGAGGCTGTTCTGTTGAATCTAGGGAAGTATCTGTGTACTAACAAGGGAAACCAGGAACAGTGCCAAGAATATTGCGACCATAACAGGAATGACCTCTCTTGTTGGTGGATATACCTTTCCTGCTTCATCTTCCTCCACCGCAGAGAGAACTGGTGGCTCGGTGGGAAGCTTTTCTGATTCCACAGCTTCAATCTGTCCATCTCCGCGCCCGACGTTAACTACCGGCGGCTCACTATTCACGTCAGATGCAATGACTTGCTCGCTCTTCGCCTCAGGGGAGCGTTGAGCCATCGTAGGCCGTTGACAAGCGCCAGGCTCTGGTGTGTGGAAGTTGTGTTTTCGTAGGTTCTTACTAATAGAGCTGCTATTCACTTTTCTAGCATCTGAAATTTGGAAGCAAATTAAGCTGAAGATTTGTTTCTTTCTTTTTTACGGCAGACTTCCACCCTTACTCGTTGGTGTTCGGCTAAAAGTAACTTCCGAAGCCTGACCCCAAGGTGCTCAACCGTTGGCTCGCTGGAGTGAACAATTTGCGGAAATGCAAACAAATGAAATTATTAACGAATGTGAACGGAAAATTGACACGGCATCTTCGGGTCACACCACATATAATCCAAGATAGTAACTGAATAAAAATCCGGTTATAATGAATTTATGCACATTTACGTAATGATTGAATCAAATTCCTGCTGCCTTGTGTTACAATATGTCAGACGTATAATCGTGCGATATCACAAGATGGCTAGAGTAGGCTTAGCCTCCTAATTCATGTATACAACTATAGCTACTAGTGGGTTTCGCTGCCATAAGACTTCCCCCTGAAGAGGCTCTCGGGACAATAAAAGAAAAGCAGAATTTTACGCCTCTTTCAATTATCCCATCAGAAACGATATCACACCCACAAACGCTCTATTACCCCATTGCCCCTCTTCACCTTTTAGTGATGGCCTACAGGAAATCCGTGTTGGTCGACCGCGAATTCAGGGGGAATTTTCGGCCACTTATCAACTCCGTCCATGATAACCATCGCCATACCTCCTGCCAAATGAGTCTCAACGTGGCAGTGCAACAGCTACGGGCCTGGATTTGCACTATGGTAACGAATAGCGTAACAGCCGTATCTCTAAGATTTGGATTGACGAAATTAAACAATTCAGGTTGAGCTGCCGCAGCTTCGGCGATAGAAGTCCAGTTAAAGACGCCAGCACCAGTACCAATTTTCCAGAACCTGCTTGCATGCTTATGAATCACATGGTTTATCTCCAGTAGCGGACCTGGAGGAGCGCCGGCTTGAAAGACCAAGTCGACCCAGCTGTCTTTATTGGTACGAATGACGAGATCTGGTCGGATCGCCGTAGGGCAAGACGGATTGTAAAGTAGGGGTGCGTTGGCCGGAGAATCTACCTCCATTATCGATTGACCATTCAAGCTCCATTGCCAAGCGTTTCCAAATCGGCCCATATCAAGAACGTACACTGCATCTCCTACTTGAGGCTTTGCTGGAGGGTTAGGTGGGAATGGAGGTGAGTGGTCTTGGTCACCCTCAAACGAAACAAGGTTCGGAGTGAAGTTTCCGCCTCCATAGTTAATCCATCCTGCTTTTTGCTGCGAAGGAATGGTGTATCCGAGTGTGTAGTTCTTCATTGGCCTGCCTCCTTTGTACGAGAAGACCGCATATGCAGAGGTTACACCTCCAATGGGATACCCCGCAACTCGGATAGTATAGTCACTAGGTTTCTGGTCCAGCTTGATCATAACAGCTTGAAGCTGTCCAGGGTATATCGAAAGGCTTTGAACTTTGCGAGGTTCTAGACTATATTAGTACTCCCGGCGTAATGGAGCAGACAAGGAACTAATCTTACCAATGTAGTGTCCGTCGACTTCATATACCCACATCTCATGAAAATCGATTGAGATATAAGACAATCGCAGCGTTGAAGCCATAACTAAATTGAGGCTAATCCACTTGTCAGCTGGGTCGACCTTGATTATGCTCATAGAGTCCCTGGTGTTGTTAGCCGCAACGCATCCTTCTTGTAGCCCGAATGGAATTAGCTCCGGACGCCCAGTAAGATAATGTTGGTCTTGGGTGGCTTCGTTGAAAGGCAAGCATCTGTAAAGATGGGTTAATAGGGAACAAGACATTCCAAGGAGTTATTTTCCCTTTATCGTTGATTGGTTGAACAACCTCATTAAGTGGAGGACAGTACACCGCGCCTTTCCCATTTATCAGAATACCATCAGTACAGCTGTATCGTACGTCAATAGACTGAAGAAGCCAGTGACCGTATGGTCTTACAAGATGTTTAGTCCTGATTCCATCTGTGCTTGCATATATTGAGTGGATGTGAAGTTGGTCCAGTCCGAGGTAACAAGGAGAGTTGGATCATGCGCAGCTTTTGTGATAGCAGCGACCTCCTTTCGGTCACTGCTAATTAGAGACCAAGGTGCAGGGGTTCCAGGCTTTGGCCTGCCTCAACGTCAGCTCTCACTCGCCCTCGATTGAGTGAGTTTATATACCTGATAAACAGCCCTCCGTACAGACCATCCAACAGACTAACCCGTGAATGGGAATGGTACCTAGGGTTGGTGAGTTATGGTTGCTTGAGATTAATTGTTATTTTATACCAATATGTTCCTGGAGGGTACGCTTTGAATTTGTAGAGGTAGCTTCCGCCAGGCTCTATAGGTTTTTGACAAAGACCAGGCACACCATCAGACCAAGGTGTGCCTTGCATGCTGCATGCAGTCAGTCCCAGGTTACCTCACAGCGTTCATTGCATAGCTTACAGAAGACCATGCCAGTGAATAGTAGTGTTGAAATGCATATGATTTATTACCGTGATCTTCATATGAATTAGTAACTTGACTGCACGGATGGAAAAGATGCATGTACCCCCACATTGTCGTCCTCGTCAAAGAAAAGGCTTGGCGCAGGGAATTGACCATTAGTGTGGATCATCTCTCGCGCATTTCCATTGGGATTCCCAACTTTCCAGGTGATAGTAAGAGTTTTTTTCACGGTTCAGCATCCTTTGTTGTCGATTTGTACAGAATCTGTAGTAGGTACTGCACAGGCACTCAGGAAGAAGATGCACAAGACTAGTAAGGCTGGCTCAACGGAAATCATGTCTGATCAATGGAGAATGCGTGTGCCCAAAATGAGATGTGTATCATGGGAGTTTGAAGGAAATCTTTATATAATATTCATCAAGGTTTTTGTCTATTATTTTTTGGTTCTAAGCTTACATTTCTCGTGAAGGGTTCTGCGGTCGGGAGTGTCTCCCGCAAAGTCTTGGTAGATGAAGAAAAATCTTCAAAAGAAAACATTCAATAGAACAAATGGGTAATAAGCCTCACGCCGCTATCTCGAATGAGACGGCGGGCTCAATGTGGCTAGGAAGTGGTAGCCTTCTACCCCTGTCTTCTACCCCTGTCTTCTCCGAACGATTCCCGATAGAAATTGAGCTGCGGTCCTTTTCCCATCCGAACATTGGTTCTCGGGATCGTAGAACCGCTGAAATTGAAATATGATGGTCCAATAGGGGACAAATGAAGTAAACGCGGCTGCTACTGATCGGGCTTCGCGGTAAGCGTGTCAGCCTTACGCCAGGGGTAGATATAATTCTTGAAAAAGAAAAAAGTTCAAGTCGATCACAAAGACCCCTAGCAGCTATATTACTTAGAGTATAGTCAAAGAGGCAATAATATCGATTACCTCGGTAGTGCAATAAGAATAACTTTATCCCTAAGCCTTATGTCTAGCATGTCTTCAACAAAGGCATCCAATCTCTTCAGTGTGAATGGCATTGTAGCAGTCATCACTGGGGGTGGTACTGGTAATACATTTACAGACGCTGTTAGTGAGTATGAAAATGTGACTGACATTTTTGAGGAATCGGCCTCATGATGGCTAAGGCGCTTGCCGAAAACGGCGCTAAACGAATATATATCATCGGGAGACGCGAAGAAAAGCTCAGAGAAGCGGCTGCTCTTTACCCAGGAGTTATCACACCTCTTCCTGGAGATATTACATCCCAAGAAGCCCTCAAATCCATAGCCGCAAAAGTCGAGAGAGAGGTCGGGTACATCAATCTTCTGGTCACCAATGCGGGAAAAGGTGGACCTATGCTCGACACTCTCAAGCCTAGGTATACGCTTTCCGATTTTGTGGCCCTTGCTTGGTCCTCGCCAATGCAGGAGTTCAACGATACCTATGGCCTTAATTGTACTGCGTTGTACTACACGGTCATCGCCTTCTTAAAGCTGCTGGATGAGGGCAACAAGAACAAGAACTATTTAGGCGGAAAGAGCCAGGTGATTGCAACAGCTAGTACAGCAAGCTTTTTGAGAAATCCACGAGCAGGGTATGCATATTTGAGCAGTAAGGCCGGGGTGATCAGCCTGATCAAGAGCTTCTCCACATTTTGTGTCCCTTGGGGAATTCGCTTCAATACCATTGCTGCTGGATGTACGATTCTCCATTATAGTTTATGGATCTAGACTAAATGATCAATAGTGTTTCCCTCAGACTTATCAGAGGCCATCTTCAAACCATACATCATAGATAAAACTAAAACCTTGTTCGAGGAGGGAGTCTTCTCAAGATCGTATCAACCAGCAGAGAGGGCTGGAACCGACGAGGATATGGGTGGAACAATACTTTACATGGCTAGTAGAGCAGGAGCGTTTTTAAACGGAAGCGTGATGCTGGTAGATGGTGGGAAATTAGCTACCATGCCCGCTACTTATTGAGCTTCTCACATATTCCTGAAGGGAAATTTCTAGGGAAATGCAAGAACAGGAAACTAGTACTCAATGATGCCAGATTGATTTGTGTCTTCACAGAAATGACATTTTAGCACTCATTACCAGAGCCATTGCGCGTGAGCATTCGTTCTGTAGCTGAATTAGTTGACGCAGGAACTCCTGAAAATTGAATCCGTCTCACGGCAGCATTCATCCAAAGCCGCAAGCATCTAGTAATCGGACGTATCCAATGGGAGCAGCCTGATATTCACCGATTTACCCGTATCAGACCCGATAAAGTCCACCAAGCTTTCGCATAGCGCTTTCAATAATCAATGATCAACCAGAGTATGATCTGACAGTATAACCGAAGTCCGGCCCCTCCATTCCCCCCCAGGTTCCCTATGGCTCGTGAGATATCTGCTAGATACGGACTCTCTCACCAGAGGAAATCTTCAAAAGTCAAATGGTCCGCGTCCTTCAAAACATCTACTGCTCACACCACCATTCCCGTTGGTGTAAAATTATGACTAGCATGTTTGACTCCACTTCTCTGCTTGTAGGGCGAGGTCCTACTCTTCTAGGAGCATTCGCAGCTCTTATAATCCTATACCTCCTCAAGCACTATTTGAATCCACCAAGGAAGCTCAACCTTCCCGTGGCTTCACTGAAGCCTGGAAATACGTCTGATTCACTGATGGAAGCAAGAACACTGGTTTTAACTCCGTTGAGCCGTAGGTATAAACAAGCACTACTAACAAAATTTAGTATCCTAATACACCATTCATCTTCCCCCTAAAGCCGCCATGGGTAATACTTCCCCATTCAATGATCCCCGAGATCCGGAACCTACCAGAAGAGAAGATCTCCTTTAAGCAACATACCTATGAGAAGTTCCTTGGCAAATACACAGGCATAGGCTCGACGGAGCATCCAGAAGCCATCCAAGCTATTCGCATTGACCTTACTCGGAACATTGGCAAAATTCTTGGCGATCTCCAAGATGAGATCCAGCACTCATTCAACAAGGAGATTGGATTTTGTCCGGAATGGAAACAGATTACTGTGTATCCAACAGTCGTAGACGTTGTTGCCTCGCTCTCAGCGCGTGCTTTCGTTGGTTTGCCACTTTGTCGCGATAAAGAGTGGACTGATGCAACGAAGAGTTTTACTAGGGATGCCATCATATTGATGCACACCAACTCGCTAATCCCTAAATTTCTCCGACCTTATTTATCGCAGTTTAATCCGGCTCTTTGGCAGCTTGGGAGTTACCGCAATTTTGCAGGCAAGAAGATGATGCCTCAAGTTACAAGTATCTTGAACACATACAAAGAGAAGTTGAATAGATTCAAGACTATGACAGAGGGAGAAGCTGTCGCTGAGGCGGAGAAGAATAACTTCAATCTCGTGCATTGGATGATTGGGCACTTCAAAGATCCTGAGAATGCGGATGCATTCGAACTGGGACAGCAGCAAATGACGGCAGCATTCGCAGCAATTCATACAACTGGAATGGCGGCCTCACATGCGATATTTGATCTTGCTACTTACCCAGATATTGTTCCTTCACTGCGTGCTGAGATTGAAGCAGTCATAGCCGAAGAGCAGCTCCCGGATAAGAAGTTAAGGAAGACCAGCATAGCGAAATTGAAGAAGCTAGACAGCTTTATGAAGGAGTCGATGCGTATGTCGCCTCCGACAATAGGTTTGGGCTCTTACTTGCAATGATTTGTGCTCTTACTCATAAGACACAGTTGCGATGAACCGAATCGTCACCGCCCCCAAAGGGATCACCCTCTCCACAGGCACGTTTCTTCCCTCCCGCACCATCGTTGGCTGGGGACACCCCTTTTATCCTACCTCAACAATCCCTGAGAAACACCTAGTTCGAGACTCCCAACCGCCACTTACTGAATTCCACCCGTTTCGCTTTTCTAATCTGCGAGAACTCCCAGGGCAAGAGCACAATCACCAATTTGTAGCCTCCGACGCCAACAGTATAAATTTTGGATATGGTAGAAATGTTTGCCCCGGTCGATTCTTCGCTTCCAATGAGATCAAGGTGATTTTGATACAATTGATCATGAACTACGATGTGGCTTTGGGTCCGAGCGGAGGAGGCACCAAGGAGGGCTTTGTTAGGCCGAGGATAGTAGAGATGAATGCGAATTATATGCCAGACATGAAAGCTAAGGTGTGGATTAGGAATAGGCATGTCTGAGTAACTTGGTGTTTTGTCTTTTATACTTGTGGTATGGCTAGCAGGGCCCAGACTATCAACTGAGCTCGGTATCTCAATAATATTCGGGACTAAAGATAAGCTCTATCTCTAAGTGGCTTATCCACACCAATCTCGGGTTCGTGATGGTATTTTCTATAGGTGACGGCTGTTCCTACAGTCTCGTGACATCAAACACATATTTCATGAATCATGAAGCTCGCCCAGCTCTGTAAGACACACGGTGGTGCTATGAAATATCGAAATCAATTGGGCTGTGACCTCTGAGAAGGATAACTCCTTGTTCCGGATATCCCCAAATAGACTAGGGCTATAAGCGAGATAGGACCGGGGCCATGACAGCTGTTATACTAAGCGAAACAAGTTATGCTCGATTTTGTTTAAAACATATAATTTTTTTTAAAACAAACCCTGCTACAAAACATATATAAATATATATTAAAGCGATTTGTTTTAATTAAACTTATTAGATTCAGAAAATTAAGTTTAAATTTTTTAAGTTGTTATTTAATATAAATGTTGTGTTGTAAAATTGCACAAAATCGCGACTCAAAATTTTCATTGGGTTCCGCGCCAGCGGACTAAAAGCGGCATGCCATGATTTTTGGTGTGTTGGCGCTAAAGTGTGCCGTTTCAATTGTACCCCTTTTAAACGCTTAAATAGCTAATTCAATTCGACTTTCGGTTTGAGACATTTTAAGTATTGCGTTGTGCTGGTAATAATATTGTAGTGGTGGTGGGGTAAAAAAAACCACTAAGGGGGGAAGACCGCTAGGGTGTGGAATGGAATACGTTATTGGGACCCCTGACATTGGGGTCCGACTACACTGACCCCTGGGGGTCAGTTTAGAATCATGACTAAGCGCGTTCCGCACCTGTAACACAAAACAACAAGCCTATAAACACAGGGCAATTAGCCTGTAAACACAGAACAGCCAGCCTGAACAACCAGTTTATGAAAACGCGATTATAAGCCTGAAATAATTTCGTTTGTGTATAATGTTATTTATTGCTTTGAAAAGAGTTTTTTTTCGATGCTGAGCTTTTTAATATGCTTTATGTAACATTTTAACTATAATAAAAATTTTATAAATTGTTTTACAAATTGTAGAGTTTTTGTTTACAAGTTCGTAACTAATTTTGCGAAGTTTTTTTGCGAAAGTTGATTGTTATAGTTGTATTTACAAAACACTTTTTTTCGTAAGCTATTGTATAAAATAAATAAACTAATACGAAAAGAATAATATTACTGTTTTGCTTAAGATTGAATTGGTTTGTAAAACTAGTTTTAAAAGCAATATATAGTTGTACTACAAGTTTGTAATCGCGTTTTTACGGGCTGGTCGCGTTGTGTTTACAGGCTGGTTGTTCTGTGTTTACAGGCTAATTGCCCTGTGTTTATAGGCTTGTTGTTTTGTGTTACAGGCTTGTTGCCCTGTGTTTACAGGCTTGGTGGGGTGCGGAACGCGCTTAGTCATGATTCTAAACTGACCCCCAGGGGTCAGTGTAGTCGGACCCCTGACATTGTGGTAGGCTTACATAAAGCTAGCGCTCTTACGCAGCCAATAAGAATAAATCAAATCAAATCAATCAATCTCCAATATCAAACTTTGACGCATCTTCTCCAACTCTCCTTTCACCAACCTAGAAACCAAGCACAATTACCTTCAGCATACGGCTTAATGGATTGGTAGATTTGCAGGATCGAGCTAACGAGTGCGGCTCCGAGAATAGATTCCAAGAACCCCGGGTGTGAGCGCCTGATATATTAACACCGAAAGTGCCCGTTACCCGACCGAATTCCTTCAACTAAAAACTTACCATCTACTAGGATACTGGATGGGGAGGACTTTCCTGCCACAGTTTACCTTACAGAGCTTGATGTCCCGAAATCTGCAGGGAGGGAACTACGAGCACTCCTCTTGGTCCCAGAGGTATGAAGGTAGCTAAAGCCATCTCTATCCCAATCGCGATGGAGCCCCACACAGGCCGAACAATGAGAACGGATTTGAATGGCCCGATTGTTTGTATGTAGTATTATTTATGTTATGACACCAAAACCCAGCAGGCTTCTATTATTTCCTGGTTGTCTATTCGATCTAGTCCGCTCACATCTCTTACGCGACCCTTTAACACATCACTTTTTCTAGGAGAAAATAGGCTTCTTGTATTACAATGGGGAGTATAGGTAGGAGCAATGGTGTTAGCACCCAGGCCAATATGAATCGGCAATCAAATGGGATAAGCTACTGCTATACTAATGGTAATCCCACCACAATTCACAGCGATGATCAGATGAAGAGCCCAAACGATGAGTTTCAAGTCGCCGAGCCTATTGCTATTATCGGAATGGCTATGAGACTGCCAGGTGGCATTCGAGATTCAGAAGCTCTCTGGGATTTCCTTGTCAACAAGAAAAGTGGTCGATGTCGCGTTCCCGAGAATCGCTACAATGGTACGAGATTAACTTCCTTATTTTCCTAGCCTCTTTCCACCCATCCCCGCTTATGTACGAAAGCTATCACTTCTCAATGCATCCTAAATATGCAACGGCTGACTCTCCCATCCCAAACAGTCGACGCCTTCTACGGGCCCGGAAAGGTTGGTCACATTGGCACAGAATATGGATACTTTTTAGAAGGTTTGGATCTTGCAAATTTGGATTTATCATTCTGGTCTATGACCAAGCAAGAAGCCGAAACTGTTGATCCTGCTCAACGTCTCATGCTTGAGGTTGTTTACGAGTGCCTAGAGAATTCTGGAGCGAAACAATGGCGCGGCCAGAACATTGGCTGCTACATTGGATCTTTTGGAGAAGACTGGCTAGATATGGAGCTGAAAGATGACCAGAATACAAATATGTACAGAATGGCGGGTTACAGCGACTTTGCTGCATCGAATCGGGTGTCATATGAATTTGACTTCAGAGGCCCAAGGTTTGTATTCCCATTCCTAATTGCAAATACAACAACTCTATGGCTTACTAGCATTGATGTCTAGCATGACTCTACGAACCGCCTGTTCATCTTCTCTAACTGGACTCCACGAGGCATGTATGGCGTTAGCTCGTGGCGACTGCACAACTGCTGTTGTTGGCGGAACTAGTATTATCACGGCTCCCCGGATGACAGTGGCCCTTACGGACCAAGGTGTACTCTCTCCAACCGGGATTTGCAGAACATTTGATGCAAATGCGGATGGTTATGCCAGGGGTGAGGGTGTTTGTGCCCTCTACGTGAAGAAACTGAGCGATGCAGTTAGAGATGGGGATCCCATTCGCGCGGTTATTAGATCCACATGTATTGCTTCAGATGGAAAAACACCAGGTCTCACAATGCCTAGCACTGAGGGCCATGAAGCACTTATTAGACGGGGCCATAGACTCGCTGGATTCACCGACTTTTCAAAGACTGCTATGATTGAATGCCATGGAACAGGAACTAAGGTGAGAGGCATCAGACCCGGCCTGTTCTTGGCCATTTACATAGCTAATTTCAAATGCATTAGGTTGGGGATCCTATCGAGACGAAAGCAGTCGCGAGAGTATTTGGAGATCATGGCGGAGTTTACATTGGCTCGGTAAGCTGTTGACTTGCCAGTAGCCATCTCGATATGCTAACTAAAAAGATCAAACCGAATCTTGGTCATTCTGAGGGAAACTCCGGATTGGCGAGTGTTATTAAGATGGTCCTTGCTCTAGAGAAGAAAATCATTCCACCAAACATAAATTTCACGACTCCTCATCCAGACAGTGAGTAACATTCTAGGTGAATTTGGTCTTGTAATAATGGGATATTTCAGTTCCTTTTGAGAAAGCAAATCTTGTCGTTCCACTTGAGCCCACTCCATGGCCCAAAGATCGTCTCGAGAGGGTCGGTGTCAATTCTTTTGGTATTGGGGGCGCCAATGCTCACGTGAGTCTCCCGTCCGGCGATTTGTCCGTGAATTATCAGTATTACAAGCCTTGGCATTATCTAGATTCTCGAAATTTATTCAAGATTTCAAAATTTGGAGTTTCCAAAATCTTTCTCACTTCAATCGATATTCACGTATATACTAAATCGATCACAGGTCCTTCTCGAATCTGCTACATCTCTAAAATTTCACGGGAGCGAGCACCAAGAACTAGCAGAAACTGAAGCAAAACTACTTGTCTTTTCCGCTAGGCATTCACAAGCCTTACAAGAATTAGTCGATATGCATAAAAATGCTATTCTTGGAAGGCCGCAGGCTCTAGCAGACGCTAGCTACACCCTTAGCCAACGAAGAGAATTCCACCCCTACCGTTCATTCTGTGTTGCCTCACCCCCGAACCCTCTTGAAATGTATCCTGCAACTAAAGTGTCTGAGCCCACTAAGCTTATTTTTACATTTACAGGACAAGGAGCTCAATGGGGCAAAATGGGACAACAACTCATAGAGAAGTCAAAAACATTCAGAGCTAGTATCCAGGCATTAGAACTTTGCCTGAGTTCTCTACCAGAGCCCCCGGAGTGGTCATTAGAAAGTATGTTCCAGTCTCTCTCATAATTCAATTTTTGTGGGTCGCTGACATTCTTAGATGAAATACTTGCCCCAAAACACGACAGCCGGCTTGCGGAGGCTGAATTTTCTCAACCTTGCTGCACCGCTATTCAAATTGCGCTGGTTGACCTGTTATCCAGCTGGAATATCAAGCCCTCAGCTGTCATCGGACATTCTTCCGGAGAGATCAGTGGTGCCTATGCTTGTGGAGCAATCACTGCAAATGAGGCAATTATGATAGCTTACTACAGAGGAATCAGCACAAAAGGGCTTGGGAGTATTCACTCTGGCGGTATGGCTGCAATTGGGCTCGGACGATTGGAGGTTGCCCCATTCTTGCAAGCAGGTGTCATAATCGGATGCGACAATAGTCCTGGAAGCGTTACTCTGAGCGGAGACATTGATATACTCGAAGGCATTATGAAAGATATCCAGCATAAATTCCCAGATGTGCTAGTTCGATCATTACGAGTTGAGTGTGCTTATCACTCGTGTAAGCTTTCTATTCTTCGCATTCCCAAAGATATTGGCGAGACTAACAAATTGGATAGATCATATGTCTTCGGTTTCTCATCAGTATGCTAGAATGCTGGCAAAAAGGGTCAATGCCAAAGAACCCCAAGTGCCTTTCTACTCGTCTGTTTTGGGGAAGATTGTGAAAGACGAAGGCGCTCTCTCAGGCCCTTACTGGGTAAATAACCTAGTTTCGCCGGTGCTATTCCGCTCCGCAGTCGAGCTTGCATTATCAACGTTAGCTTCACCGAAGACATTTTTGGAGATTGGCCCTCATTCAGCACTTGCAGGGCCTATTCGTCAATCATTAAACAACGAAAAAGGCGTTGACTACGTTCCCACCGTGATTAGGAACAGCAATTCTGTGCTCGATTTGCTCAACACCGCGGGGCAACTCTGGCTCAGGAAAATCGACGTTGACTTCACCCGTATCATCCCCCGCGGCCAGATCCTGACAAACCTCCCACCCTATCCATGGCATTACCAAGATAAATACTGGGCCGAAAGTCGGCTATCCAGAGATTGGAGATTAAGGAAGTTCTTGCCCCATGACATATTAGGGACTCGGGTTGTCCAAAGCACAGATATTAACCCATCTTGGCGAAAGATGCTGAAATTGGATCACCAACCATGGATCCGCGAGCACGAGATAGCCCAAGATATCTTGTTCCCAGCAGCCGGATTTATTGCTATGATAGGGGAAGCCATAAGACAACTCTTCGGGTCTCTTGAATATACCTTAAGGCAGGTTTCGATTACTACAGCTCTTGTTCTACAGGAGGATAATGCGGTTGAAATTGTCACCAACCTGCGTCCTGTTAGGCTTACAACAACCCTCGATTCCGCCTGGTACGACTTCTCAGTGTCCTCATTATCGGGCAAGACTTGGATTAAGCATATCACTGGGCAAGTTAAGTCTGGGGAAGGGATTCCGAGTACTCATCTATTCAACCAGTCTCTTGATCGAAATGTTTTACCGAGCGCCTGGTACTCTGTCATGAAACGGTTTGGGATGAATTACGGGCCAAAGTTTCGCTGCTTAAGAAAGATCCATGCTCATGTGTCAGAGACTAAGGCTTCGGCATTACTAGTCCAGGAGCAGCCTGACCCGAAGGATTCAACTTATCCACTGCATCCTACCATGCTTGATTCTTCCTTCCAGCTCTTGACTGTCGCTTTCTTCAAAGGAATTCCACGATTCTTTGACACGCTCTTTCTTCCAGTTTCGATCGAGGAGCTCTGTGTTCGGCCCACCCAGGGTGCTATTAATGTGCAAGCGGAGACGTTTCTCAGTGGTGCAGCTTTGAGCGGAAACCTTCTAGGAACATCACCCGATGGGAGCAATGTCTTTAGTATCAAGAACATGCAATTTTCCTCCCTTGGAGACAATGGTAATTCCAGTGATCCGGATCCACACGCAGCTACCGAGTTACAATGGGATCGCGACCTGAACTTTCTCGACGTTGCCACTTTAATGAAGCCTGCGAAAGACATCACCGCTGAACACCATTTGCTAGAGAAATTTGCTCTGGCGTGCATGGTAGAGACAAGCCAACAGCTCCGGACACTGGAGTGCAAAGCACAATTCATGAGGAAGTTCCGCGCCTGGAATGATGCGCAACGCGAGACAGCACTTGAAGACAAATACCCCAATGTTGCAGACTCCGCCAAAATTGTTTCGCTAAGCAGCCATGAGAGGACAACTTTGATCAACGAACTATTCTCACAGCTCTGCGAGACTGAGGCAGCGGCCGTGTCTACTGCGGTCCATCGGATATTCCAATCCAACGAAGTAATCTTCACTGGGGAGGCTGACCCCCTAGATCTTCTGCTACAGGATGACGTATTGACTAGTATCTATGACTACATGCAACTCTGGGATTATGGCCAATTTTTTAAGCTTCTTTCTCACTACAAGCCAAACCTGAAGATTTTGGAGATCGGAGCCGGGACGGGCGGTACCACTTCCACTATTCTGCCGTTCTTGAAGTCTGAGTATGGGGAGAGAATGTTCTCTTCTTATACTTATACCGATATATCTGCTGGGTTCTTTCCTGGTGCCAAGGAACGATTTAAAGACGTCGGCGGCTTAAAGTATGCTATCCTGGACATTTCGAAGGATCCTGCTGAGCAAGGATTTGAGCTAGAGTCATTCGATCTCATTGTTGCTTGCAATGTAAGTGTGTTTTAATCTCAACAATCCGCGCCATTACTTATGACACCCTTTGTTCCATGCTCTCTCAGACTTGAATGTTAGACATAGCTTAGTTTCTCCATTTTTTTAATTTCTCAAGTATTATTTATTTATGAGTTTTTCCAAATTCGGATTCGTTTAAAAATCTCATCAAAATGAATAATCAAGTTTATTTTCGATGTTCAAATCCAATACAAATATCAAGAGTGCCAGGAGTTATGGAGCGAAATTTTATAAAGTGTGTTGCAATACTCATATAAATACCAGGTACTACACGCAACACCTTCTCTAAGCCAGACTTTAACCAATGTGAGGAAACTTCTGCACCCAAGAGGACGCTTACTTCTTCAAGAGTTAACTCCAAGAACAAAATGGACCAACTATGTTATGGTAAGCAGAATCAAATGGTTTAATCCGGCTACTAATGTGTGCAGGGTGTCCTACCTGGCTGGTGGCTTGGCGAAGCAGACGGGCGTGTTGATGAGCCTTATGTTACCCCCAAGCGTTGGGAGGTCGAGCTAAAAGGCGCTGGCTTTGGTGGGATCAATGCCATTGCATTCGATGGCCAGTTCAATAGTAATATAATCGCAATGCCAGCATGCCAGAAACACTCTTTAAAACGGATCACAATTCTTCAGGGGATAAGCAACACTAATAAAGATGTGCAGAAACATTTCAAAGAAAGTGGATTTGAGATTGATCTTTGCACACTGGATGGAACACCTAATCCTGGTCAAACTATCGTCTCACTCCTGGACCTGAATGCGCCCTTCATTCATAATGCGTCTGAAAATGACTTCAAAGCTATAAGAGACTTCTTGGGTAGGATCAAAGACTCCGGTATTCTATGGATCACCGGCGCCTGCCAAATCAACTGCAAGGACCCTAGATACAGTCTTATTCTTGGATTTGCCAGAACCATCCGCGCCGAGCTTCAGATCGATATCGCAACTCTAGAACTTGAAAGTTTTGATACTGAAGCTTGGAAGACGGTGACCGACGTGCTTCACCAGTTTGAACATCGCGTCCAGGAGGACATGAAACCTGTTCTTGAGTACGCATATTCCGGCGGAGCTGTTAAGATTAGCAATTTCCATTGGATATCCGTCTCAGAGCAGTTGGCAGAGAAAGAACAACAATCTTTACCCAAGCAACTTGCTATCATTCGGCCAGGCTCTTTGCAGACGATGTGCTGGAAGCAAGTACAGCCTCTGCCATCCTTGGATCCGGACTGGGTTGAAGTAGAACCCGCAGTCATTGGCCTGAATTTTAGAGATGTTATGATCACCATGGGTCTTGTTACCGATCCAAAGCAGGAGAATGGTGCTGGGGCTCTTGGCTGCGAATGTTCCGGAGTCATTCGAAATGTAGGAAGCAATGTCGATGGCTTCAAGGTTGGGGACCGAGTAATTTGCGTTGCCGGCGGGTCATTTGCCAGCACCCTCACCGCCAGCAAATATTTATGCACCCGAATGTCGGATGCCCTCTCATTTGTTGAGGCTGCAACAATGCCATGTGTTTATAGCACAGTCATCTACTCTGTGATTGATCTTGGAAGACTAAACCGAGATCAAAGTATACTCATCCATTCTGCTTGTGGGGGTGTTGGTATTGCAGCTATACAGGTCGCCAAGATGATCGGGGCCGAAGTAGGTGAAACCCATTTCTTCTCTGCACGCGTATCTAATACATCATAGATTTTCTGTACAGTTGGAAATGAAGAGAAAGTAGACTACCTGGTATCTACTTTCGGGATCTCCAAGAACAGGATCTTCAACTCCAGAGACACTAGCTTTCTACGACACCTCATGATTGAGACCAACAACAGGGGTGTAGACCTCGTTCTCAATTCACTTTCTGGGGAACTTCTTCATGCATCATGGGACTGTGTGGCAGAATTTGGGACTATGATAGAGATTGGTAAGAGGGATTTCATTGGTCGAGCCACCTTAGAAATGAGCCCTTTCCTACAAAATCGGTCTTTCATGGGAGTCGATATATCTCAAATGTGTGCCGACCGGCCCAAGATCATGAATAGGTAAGAAATCAAAGTTTTGAATCCATGGAGTTTACTTACAACTTCTAGTCTACTTATTCGCATGATTGACTTGTTCAATCAGGGGCATATAAAACCTATTCAACCCATCAAAGAGTTTGAAGCCAGCAAAGTTGAAGATGCTTTTAGACACATGCAGAAGGGGCAGCATATTGGGAAAATCGTTGTCTCCCTCGCCAATCAAGCTGACAAGCTTTTGGTTAAAACTGACTCCAGTCAGCTGTTCTTCAGCCCCGATAAGGCGTACCTTTTGGTAGGCGGACTCGGTGGGCTTGGGCGCTCAGTCGCATCGTGGCTTGTGCAGAGGGGCGCTCGACATATAATCTTCTTCTCTAGGTCTGCAGGCTCGGTAGCAAAGAATGATCCTTATTTCTTAGAGCTTGAGGCGCAGGGATGTATTGTGCAGGCTGTCTCTGGCGATGTTTGCAGAATCACCGATATCCGAAAAGCCATCCTCGAAGCTAAAAAGCAGATTGGTGGCATTCTCCAAGCCTCCATGGTACTAAATGTAAGTGTCACTCTGTCCAAAACCCCTACTATAATACTCATAGTATTTCAGGATGCGGCGCTACTCGATATGAGCTTTGAGCAGTGGCAAGCAGCTACACGGCCCAAAGTACAGGGAACTTGGAACTTGCATAAGCTGTCACTTCTGCAGAAAGAACCCCTGCACTTCTTTGTCATGTTCAGTTCCTCATCTGGGGTAGGCGGGCAACCAGGGCAAGCTAACGTATGTGGAACATAACCTCCGAACACCTGGAGCTGAAAATACTGACTCCGTAAATCTAGTACGCCGCTGCAAACACTTTTCTGGATTCATTCGTCCAGTACCGACACACATTAGATCTCCCTGCCTCTGTCCTCGACATCGGAGCCATGGATGATGTTGGATATCTTAACCAAAATGCAGACATCCTGGAAGCTCACCGTGCTGGCGCCATACACATCCTGCACGAACAGGACCTCCTCGATTCCTTGCAACTAATGATCAACCGCTCGCACCCACAGGCTTGGGCTGCAGGAATTGGGAAACAGAGCCAAATTGCCATTGGCATGCGTTCTTCTCTCCCCTTATCAGCACCTAATAACCGCACACTGTGGAAGAGAGACCCACGTGCAGCAGTGTATCATAACTTTGAAGTCGAGGACACTACTATTTTGCATGGGCCAACCAATGATAACAACCTTAAACAATTACTCTTCGATGCTAGCACAAACCCTCTTCTTCTCTCGTCGCCAGAATCTATTAGACTTCTTGCAAAGGAGATTGGTAGCACATTGCAAGGATTCATGATGCGAGAAGAATTGGACATCAGCGTGCCACTTAGTTCTATAGGTGTTGATTCACTGGTCAGTATAGAGCTGAGGAACTGGTTGAGGCAGAAGGTTGGGGCCGAGTTTACGCCGCTGGAGATTATGAGGAGTGAGAATATTGAGCACCTGGGGTCGCAGGCTGCTGCGAAGTTGGGAGACAAATTTAGGGCCAGGGGTTAGGGAAGTTCTTAACGTTTGATCCTCTCCTGCCCTGTCAGGCTATCTTTCTTCGTTCCGTATATCTCTTCTCAATGAATAGAAGTGTTTCAGTCTTCCCATTGATATAGAAGGGAAATAGGTGAGTAATTCAGGGTGAGCAAGGAAATGTTTCTGTGCTAGTCCGCACTAGTCTTCTAGCTATCTCATCGTATTACACTAGCATGTATATGATTGAATTGTACTACTGCAAAGCTTACTTCTTCCTCTCAAATATCTACTGTCTCTTTCTAAATTGTGCATCAGTCGTCAGGTGAGGAAAAACTCTCACATAATGCCGGGTGCGCTTAAAATTGGCCATGAGCGTAAATGAGATTAGGACATCATGACAAGGTCTTGCTTAACAAGCAAGTTTGCTCTTTCATCGGAGCCTACCACTAACTCTTACAATATCGAGGCGTTGTAGGTTGCAAATCACTAGATATAAATTTTATTCTTTACAAAGCCTCCTAACTCCTATCGAACGAGTGGCGATATCATGCCCTCGAAGCAAAATATTGAATAGCTACTCCCACTGCCAAAATAGGAAATACCACCCTGTATATCAAATGTACTGCAGCCAAATTGCAAACCACCTTCATACTATACACAAGAACAACGTCACCTCGCCTTCATCATTAAGCCCGACGAAGCGACTCAACAATGTCTTGTGCTAGCATCTGAGCCTGGCATCTCAAGTACTTCTCCAAATGAGAAAATACAGAGGCCACCAAGAGATCCTGCTCCGTGCTATTCTCCAAGCCCCCGCATTGGCGCGCACCTTCCTGCTTTGTAATATCTGCAAACTTGCTCACTAGGTTCTCCACTGTCCTTACCAAAAGGTGCAACTGACATAAAATTGACTGCTCTTCTTTCTTCTTCTCTCCAGTCCCATCGGCTCTATAATCCTCGAGTTCAATCGGCTGGCTCAGCCCGTATTCCAGACCACTAAGTGGGGTAGACGCGGTTGTGGGGTTGAGCAGTGGCGACTGTGCTGCAGTCTCCTGCGCTATCTCAGAGTAGGAGCTTGTGATTTTAGATACTATCGATGTAAGGAGGAGCACAAGTTGGACATCAAGCGAGCAAGGACAGCTGAGTATCAGATTGATAGCGTTCAAACTGTCTCTGTTGGAAGAAAGAACATGGTCCATCGGTCGCATAATACTTTGCGGAAAGATCGGTTCCAGGCTCAAGTTTGCTGCTGGTGAGAGCAATGTGCACGTAGTGGGTGGCCTATAGAGATTCGTCAGCAGCTCGATCGCGCTGCCTATACAGTGTTGGGACTTATTTGGCACTGAATCTAGCGCAGCACTGGAGCTCGAGCTGCTCATAACCATGTTCGGCTTGGAAAAGATGCTGAGTAGGGAATCACAGTCTTCAAAACTCCCTGGCGCTATAGTTGGATCGGCTGATGCCATGACCCCGTATGACATTGGTGTATCCATTGAAAAACTAAAGAGAGCCTGCTCAGTGGGGCTTGGAAAAGTTGGCTTGTTGAAGCCGCGGAAATCGCTTATTGGTAAAATAGCCTCTTGAGCCAACGCTATTGGGGTGCCTGTAGCTACTCCATCGGTTTTTGGTAGAGGCCATGCTCGTCTTTTGCCGATTCTTCGGGTTGGACTGTATTGGCACAAGATCTCCCGGTCTTCGCAGCGAGCACAGATGGGCTGCTCCTTACTGCATTTTACTTTTGATAATGCACAGCTGTTACAGCTGTCTCTGAGCTTGTTCCGAGGCTTGTAGGTTGATCGAACTGGCTGAACAAATTGCACAGGCGACTCTTCGTTAACGATATCGCCCGTCCACAACCAGTCTGTAGATTCCATAATCTTAAGGGGTGTTCCAGAGGTTCCAGTTACTCAAATATTTAGTAATAGGTTTGGCTTTTCAAGACAAATTTCTGCGGTGATATCCTTATCTCAACCTATATTCATTAGACACTTGAAGACAGTGTATCTCGCATAGTTTACCTTCTTCGAATGCAGAGAACTTGACGATCAATATATTCTAGCAATCCAGACTGGTAGTTTGGCATGCAGTGGCATAAAGAAGCCTTTTCGGTAGCACTTTAGAAGACTGAGATCTAAAGCAGTATGCAGTAGCTGACCAGATACTTGCATGACTTGGTAGCTTAATATCAATCCAAAGGGCGAGGATAACCTGAGAGATGCGGGGTCGTTTCTAAACCCCTCCCGAGAGGTTGCACGGACAAGAGATGACTGCGTATTGGTGAGACTTCCTGAGGCGTTTCAAACATGCAAGAGCAATATACCTCTTCGCATCCTGCAACCAATAATAAGAACTGGAGTTTGAATTAACTGTATTCTATATTCAATAATATATTAATAGTATAATTGCATAATTTTACTGTTTATAGCCTTAAAATCAATCTACTAATCTAGATTTAATACAAAAGCCGCTAATAAGTTACAGAATTTAACAAAAGTCCTTTTCGCTACTTTCGTATTCCGACTCACCGCTTTCCTAATTAGTGATACACGTGACTACTTAAGATTATTCATGATTGATTTATAGGAGATTTGATTTTGATTAAGATGGATATTGGTTAAGAGAGGTCTATTAATCAATTAAGCAAAGCTGTTATTGCACTGATTTCGCGACAGTTCTCTGCGCTTGAATTATATTCCGCCCACCTGCAAGCGCACCCTTATGCATTTGGCACATGCGCCTGTGCTAATGAGATTAATTCAGCTGGCCGTCAACTTGCGGCGCATCAGCGGGCATAACGTTCAGCCGCTTCCACAGGATTGTAGTGCTCCTATTGTTATGGCGAGATTTCTCTTATCTACATTTTCATTAAAACTCAGCCCCATTCGTGCAATCCAGTAAAAGAAGTCGAATGTAATCTGCAGTCATTGTAACACTACTTACTATCTTACCTCTTAGCCCCACGTACGTTTATTTATTGAGTGGGGGGCGTATACGAGTGCCAGCCTTGACTTACGTAGAATCAAATTTGAACATTTTTGGCCGCCGCCACGCAGTATTAGCATTTTGTAATCTCATCTTATCCCACTCTCTTCTTGATCTCGCCATTCCTATTCTTATCTTTTTTTCCCCTGGATCCTGAGAGCTTTTCCTCACCAATTCTTCCCCAAGAATTGAGTCTTTGCCTTCTTGGGTTTTACCCTTAAAGGCTTATTCTCTTGCCCTTTTGCCAGCAGGTTTATAAGCCCAAACGGTCCAGGAAATTGTCGCCAATAGGGAAATACCCTGATACATAAGCATTGGCTTGAATTGTCTTTACATCTGGGCTGTTAGCCTTACGGATACACAAGCGGTGGGAAAGCTTAATTTCTAAAGGGAAACCGAAAGGAGGCCGAAAGGGAGCCGGGCGGGCCGAACTGGGGTAATATGCCATAGCGATAACGGCCTATATGCCTGTGCGTTTCCGGCTCCGTCTATGGGTAATCGGTCTGCAGATTTTGGAAATATCAGGGTCCCTGTAGAGTAATCGTCCGATTCCTGCACATGGCAACTTTGGAGGGTCAAGGATCCAAAAATAATTTGTGGTGATCTACCAAGGATTTAGTATTTCAGTAACTAATAGCAGAGATAGAGTACATGAACCGTTGGTGTTACACAAGGTGGGATGTCGGCGCGGAATGATCTTCATGATTTCCCCGCCGAAATCCGAAGGCCGACGGCTGCTATCTGCTCGATAGTATTGGCCATTATTTGATGGAGCAGTAGCCGGAGCACTTTACACCTGCATTGTGCAATGCCGGTAAAGGTGCTTTAGTTTCGTCATCTCCCCTTTTAGGACTCGTTTAGCTTCAACCTAAGAGCTTTCGTGCCAGGGTGGCTGATGGATAACAACGACCTGTTTCTCAAAAATTGAGAAATGGGAGGTAGCAGTTATCCCTCAAATCAAAATGTGTAACCCATCTCCTTTGCAAACCTACGCCGAGACGATTTGCTCAGCCGCCAAGGTCATTGAAGGGTACTGCTTATCCTCCAATATTCCTTGCCCTTCATTCGGAGCTGGTGGTTCGAGAGTTACCTTACCATCTACTACCCCTTTGAATGTTCTCCAGGCTCGGCAGTCCCTCCTAGCTGCTGCGCTCAGGATTCAACAGCTAGCCACCGAGCCGAGTGAGTACATCCCACGCCTGGCGATACATGTAAGTCGTCATCGCAATGCTCTGCTCGTTTTCCTAGGAATCAAAGCGGGCTTGATATCTACTACACAAATGAATTCTTAAACATTCAATACTGAGGAAGAATAAAGGTGCTTTATTGAGAAACTAAGAATGAATCTTCAAAAACTCAAAGTCTAGAGATGTCTAAGGCTAACGGTGTCCTTGTATAGTTCCAGAACCTTGGATGTATCCACTGGCTCTGCCACTTTCGGATCCTTTCATTCATTCCTCTGACTGGCTCTGTCCCGTATTCAGAAGTGGCTACCATAGCGAGTGTACCACTCTCGCAACTAAAAAGAATAGCTCGAATGGCAATGCTAAGTGGTTTCTTGCAAGAACCTCAGCCCAATGAGCTGGCTCACAGTGCAACCTCTGCTCTTCTGGTCACCAATTCGAACCTTTTAGACTGGGCTTTGTTCATAGCTGAAGCATCTTCCCTGGGACCAACAAAACTGGTTGAAGCTACTGAAAAATGGGGGACGACGGAGTCGAAAACACAGACAGCATTCAATCTTGCAAAGAACACGGAGTTGCCCTTTTCGACTATCTTGCTCAAACACCAGACTTGAGAAAGAAGTTCTCTTTATACATGAAGAATGTGACTGCAAGTGAAGGCACCAAGATTGATCACTTGGTCCATGGGTTTGACTGGGCGAGCCTGGGAGATGCTACTGTAGTTGATGTATGCCAGAAATATTCCCCGCAAAATCAAAGGTTGCATCACAAATACTGACGCCGACGGCTTAGGTTGGTGGGTCCAATTGTCATGCTAGCATCGCACTTGCGACTGTATTTCCCCAGCTACAAATTGTCGTTCAGGATTTACCAGATACTATCGCACTCGCTCAAAACAACCTTGCATCAACTCCAGCCTCGGTGCGGTCTCGAATCAGTTGTCAAGCATACAACTTCTTCACTCCGCAGCCTGTCGTAGGTGCTTCGGTGTACCTCCTTCGTATGATACTGTACGTGAAATCACAAAAAATGTTTTAACCTTCGAGTAGTTCTGACAAAAACTAACCCCTAATCTCGTAGTCATGACTGGCCATATCAAGAAGCTGTCTCTATCTTGCAGAATTTGATGCCTGCGCTATCGGCCAAGCCAGGATCACGCTTGATAATCATGGATACCGTGCTGCCAGTTCCTGGCGACAATGAAGACGTAAACGTGGAAGCGATGCTCAGAGTCCGTGACTTGACAATGCTAGAGACATTCAATAGTCGCGAGAGAGAATTGGGAGATTGGATTGAGTTGTTGGATGCTTTGG
>JAJSPD010000164.1:0-39491 GCA_021307315.1 Bisporella sp. PMI_857 | reverse complement strand
ACGAGCCCCAAGCCCAGCTATCTAGGCCCAAGGCTACCCAGTACGTTACACAAAGCCGGCAAAAAAGATAAAGCATTTTCAGAAAAAAAAAAAGTTTGAAAATAGATTTGAAAAGCAAAAAAAGAAAGAAGAAAAAAGAATAAATGCTTTAGTTGTATACAGGAACTCGATTTTAACACTCACTAGAATATATAAAAGGTTTTTAGAAAAAGTATGTTAAGACTACTGGTTGTAACAACTCAAGCTGAACAGGGATCTCGATCCGTAGATCCAGGTGGAAGGACTCAAAAGTGTGAACAACTATCAATTGTTATAACTAAGGAAACAAGCTACGGACAGAAGAAGGGAAGGAAAGCAGCGCTCTATATACAGGAACCGGCCGGAGGCCAGTATAAGCGAGCTTTAGGATGTCCGGTGCTGAGCTCCGTCCGAGCTCTGGGGTGTCCGGTGCCAAGCTCCACCGGAGAGAGGCCAGGGCCGTGACACTGGTTTATTAATATTGGCTAGTACAGTTTTTGTAAAGTATTTAGTGCTTCTGCTTCTTCTTTTTTACTTTCGGACAAAAGCATATTTAGGACCATAGTATTTGTTACTGTTATTAGAACCGCGAAGCTCACGAGAAAAGTCTGCCTGAAGGCCAGGTCTGGGGGCCTAGCCGTGTTACATAGTCCCCTGTCACGGCCCTGACTTCTTAGACGGAGCTCAGCACCGGACACCCCAGAGCTCGGACGGAGCTCAGCACCGGACATCCTAAAGCTCGCTTACTGGCCTCCGGCCAGCTTCCTGTATATAGAGCGCTGCTTTCCTTCCTTTCTTCTGTCTGTAGCTTGTTCTCTTAGTTATAGCAATTGATAGTTGTTCACACTTTTGAGTCCTTCCACCTGGATCTACGGATCAAGATCCCTGTTCAGCTTGAGTTGTTACATCCCCGACTGATACAGCACGTTAAAAGGAATAATAATAATAATAATAACGGTTAATATCTCAAATACCATCAAAAAGTGCCGATATTTCTGAAATACCATCTTTTTTTTTTTTTTTTAGCTCTATCTGGCCATACCACCTTTTTAAGACAATGGTATTTCAGATAGAAGCCAAAAAAAATGATGGTATTTGAGATATTTCTGAAATACCATTATTTCAAGCTAAGACTAACTATTTGTATTACTCTGTGATACTTTTTAGTTCCGATAACTTGCAATTGCTTAAGTCGGTTACTTATGAGGTACGTAGTACTGTTATTTCAGCGCAGTGTTATTATGTTTGTTGTAAGTGGTTGACTTGTAAGAACTACATTGCGGGGTAATTTACGTGACTTTGGCTGTATACTAACACTTAAATTACTATACTTTCTGTTGCAATATAACTGAACTACTACAGTTTTGTTTTAGCTAAAAAACAGTGACATTTAAGTCAAAAGCACGCTACAGACAAAAAAAATGAAAAGAAAGTAGTGCTTTATATACAGGAAACTGGCTAAGAGCCAGTGTAAACGAGCCTTGTAGTGCTAAAAGCCGAGCCTTGTAGTGCTAAAAGCCGAGGCCTGTAGTGTTAGAGGCCGAGCTTTGTAGTGTCAGAGGCCGAGCCTTGTAGTGTCAGGGGCCGAGCCCTGTAGTGTCAAGGGCCGAGCCCCAAAAGGTTCTATTTACAGCGTATGTTGGAAGATATTTCATATACTATAATTTTTTTGGCCTCTATCTGAAATACCATAAAAGTGGTATGGCCAGATAGAGGTCAAAAAAAAAAGATGGTATTTCAGAAATATCGCCACTTTTTGATGGTATTTGAGATATTAACCGTAATAATAATAATTGTCGGAATACCTACCACGTAGCAAAAGGCGTAGTAGCTGTGACTACGCTCTTGCTGGTGTGGTTATGATATTCGTTGATTCTTCTAAGCTACAGCCTATTGCCAGGTAGTTATATAGATGGTAGAGGGCCCACAATCCTTGCGATATGGAACGCGTGAAGCTATGTACATGCATTCCAACAATAATAATAATCATAATAATAATAATAATATATGCTCCTCCAAGACTTATGAAACGGCCTTACCTGAATTTGCCCGCCAGAGCAGCCACAAGGCTAATAACGATTTCCTATATAGGGGTAAGGCCTTAGAGCTCGGATAAGCCCCCTTCATAAAGTATTAGGATAGTACAAGCTTGGTGGTAAAGCTGTAGTAAAGGAACTCTGTTACGCTATAAAAGGAGACTCTTTGTAAATTAGGCGTGAGGGCGACAATGAGAATATAATTGTTTGTATCAATATTTACCAGTATAGATTAGTTACTGAATGGAGGATGGGTCATGTGACTTCGTCACATGACTTAGGGATGAGGCATATCCTCATCCCTTGATTCATCCTTCAACAATCAGATCACATTCAACCCAACAGGCAACTGCGTAGCAATTACGTGGTGTTGCCACGGGTAGAGTGATCCGACAATAATTTTTTGGTAGGAGGGGTTTAGGGTGTCCGGGAGTAGCCATGGAACATAACTTGTAAAAATAATAGGAGATTTTGAGATGCTTCAAGTCAAAGTACCTATCATGTTTTTCGGCACACCGGTTTTTTCGGCACGCAGGGATGAACGTTACATCTCACGAGCGCATGCCTTGCGCTTCGACTCTAATGACTGTGATCGATCTTCCGATAACAAAGAGGCTCGAATAGTCCGAACAGCCGCCATAGTCACTGCAGTGGCTGGCCACGACTGGCTGGTCTGGCGCGCTCGTACGATGATGCATAATCCAGCTGAAGTCGTACGAGCACAACCTCGATCAGGCCTATTCTCCTAACTCAACAAACGCATGCATATCGACCTTGCGAGAACTACTTGCCGACATTCTTTCTTTTAGAGATTCTCTCAGATACTATCTGAATAATGCGCCTCCTAAAATACAACAACGATGGCAGATTCAGCCTGATACAGTTCTTCGACGACATTCCCCAATATGCCATACTCTCGCGCACATGGGGATTGGAGGAAGTCACCTTCCAGGACATGAAGGAGGGGAATGGAACGAGTAAGGCGGGTTTTGACAAGATCCGATTTTACGGAGAACAGGCCAGACATGACGGCTGGCAATACTTCTGGGTTGACACATGTTGTATCGACAAATCGAGCAGTGCTGAGCTTTCAGAGGCCATAAACTCTATGTTTCAATGGTACCGTAATGCGGCGAAATGCTACGTCTATCTACTAGATGTTCCGTCGCCTGGTATCGATATCGGCGACAAGTCTGATCAACTACCAAATAGGAAGTAGGAGTGAACATTAAAGTCAGTAGTGAGCGTGCCGCAGTTTACTAATACGGTTTTTTTATTTTTTATTTTTATTTTTTTATACTCAGTCGTCAAACAAGCCCCAAAGAATGTACAAAAGTAAATTGTAGCAGTCTTTCCATATTGTCGTGTTTCCACCTACTCATAGGGCCTAATGAACCACTCTGAGTGCCCTCGACTCACACTAAATCTTCCTTGATGAGGCTAGCACCCAGCTCGGCAACCCCATAGACGACTGCTTGTGGGTTTGCCGTCGGCTCTAGGGGCACGATACTCGCATCACACACTCGGAGGTTAGAGCAACCATGGACGCGCAGTCTGTTGTCCACCACGCCACCCATGGCACGTGGCATCATAGAGCATGTGCCGGTGTAGTGTTGAGCACCATCCACTGTACGACGAACATAATCCTTTGTTACCTCCAGGTCCGTGAACCGCTTGGTATATGGCTTCAGGTAGCGTGTGAGTGGTTCTGCGCGGCTGATAATGTCCTCCATGAACCGGACCTGGCGTGCAAGCACCTCAAGGTCTAGCGGGTGGGAGAAGTAACGAGAGTCAATTATCAGGCCTTCATTAGTGCTGGCATGCTCTGGCGCGGCGCTGGTGATATGTACGGAGCCGCGGGAGAGCGGGTGCGACAGTTGGATTGCAACCGAGACGTGTTTTCCAGGAGCACGATAGGTCGGGCTGGGAGCATCAAAAGGTACGTACGCGGAACCGAAAACGTAGTTGCCTAGTGCTTCCGAAGGGTCTGTGAGAATAGAGCGTACGAAAGTCTCGTGTGCGGCGGCGAAGGCCGGCGTGGTCGGTGGAGAGCGACGTGCATCTGAGTCGGGATCTAGGGTGCCCAATAATTGATCGAATTCTTTCCGTCCGGCTTCAGTGTGGAACTCGGGGAGCGGAAGCTGGGCCATAGTTATCATATTGCTGGTACTCAGAGGGCCGGTCCCCTTGGTGCCGTAGTCCTGCACAGCAGCGGCAACAGCATTGGGTTCCTGGCGAAAGAAAGCATCAATCGTTTCCACATCGTCGCGCGCTTCAAACACTAGTCCTGTGAAGAGGTGGTTTTGGAGGTTCTCGCCGACGTGTGGGTTGTCAACTACGACATTGATTCCTAAGCGCTGAAGCAAATCAGCCCCGCCTATTCCTGAGAGCTCGAGGAGTCGGGGCGAGTTGATGGCCCCGGCAGAAATGACGACCTCTTTACGAACTCCAATAGTTTTAGAAGATCCGTCCTTGGAGGTAAATTGGACGCCTTTAGCGACAGCATCATCGGCCGAAGGTCTTTCGAGTAACACCTTAGTTACGGTGGTCTCGGTTAGAATTGTCAAGTTTGGTCTGCTTCGAACTGGATCCAGATATGCATTGGCAGCATAGCTCCTCTGCTTCGTTCCAGGATCGATACTCTCCGGAGCGATATTTGGACCGCCAAGATGGCCGGAGAGGGGATCAGTTTTCGGGAATCCCACGGACTCTAGGCCGTCAATCCAGGCTTTTTGCCAAAGACTCTCAGGTGTAGCAAGTGTAAGCTGGAGTGGGCCTTTGCCTTCAGTAACACCGAATGGCTTATGTAGAGTAAACGACTTCTTTAGAGCCTTCTCATACTCGGTATAATCCCAGCCTTCATTGCCCAGATTCTTCCATCCTTCCACCGTCGCCTTGGACGTGGGTGTGAAAAGGAAGCTATTGATTGCGCTCGAACCTCCTAGCGCCTTTCCCTGTGGTACTGTGATCTGCCTCCCGAGGTCTTTCTGGGGGACTGTACGGAATGTCCAGTCAGCTGGAGAATTCGACAGCAACGGCCAAGCGCCCGGAGTCAGGGTATTCGGGTCGGCGCTGCGGTCTTCACCGCTTTCGAGAACGATAACCTGTAGGCTCGGGTCCTCGGAGAGACGATTGGCCAAAACAAGGCCAGAAGTACCGCCACCGATGATGACAATATCGTAAGTCTCTGAAGACATTTTGGCGCTGTCTCGCTAGAAGAGAATAGTAGGATTTGAGGAAGGATTCAGAAAATAGAATTCAAGGTTTGGTGAGTTTGTCAAATCTTTGAAGGAGTGACGGAAAGCTAGAATAAGTTCGGCGAGAAAGTTAAAGAATCGCGCTGTTCCCTTCTTTTACAAGGAATACTCGTCGACTATTTCACATCCCATTGATACTACAGAGGTAAGGGGCCTTTTATGTTGGCTCCTTGTTTTACCCCTTGTACGTGCGCTGCTTTAAAACGCCTAGGTAACCAGTGTCCAACGTGCATATTACCAACGCCCGAGTAGGCTCTCAGCTCTGGGATTCCGTGACTGCATGAACACATCACCAACAGTCAAGCAGGCTGTGTTCATTGCTTACCACGGACCAAGGAATGCAAAGTCTCTCAGGAGAATCTTAGCATGGGGCTATCATAATGTATTGTGGAAGGCTAAGTTACTAGATGTCTAGGTACCATGGTTGTAGAGGTACTTATGCCAAGGTGGGGGCTAAGTACTCTTTCCAACAACAACAGTTGGTTACATCACAATATTCACTTGGCGGACGGACTCACAGAGATACGAGAATCCATAAATCGCTTTCCCAGTTGTAGTGCATAATCCGAGCCTCTGAGAACATCACCTTTAATCATTTGGCGTTCTTCTCCGCCGATCTGCCAGCTTGGAAGTAAGTACTCAGCACGGGCAAGTGGGTGAAAGAAGAATTGAAAGCTCAAAGCTTAATTTGTTGGCCTGTGTTGGGCCAAAACTTTCATTATCTTTTGCGCGCACTTGCACGAGATATGATCTCCGGACGGCTGTACGAGGATGTCTGTCCGCCCACTGGCCCATTGTGGGCACGATACACCAAGATTTAGCAAATACGGGAGAATAGACACCCAAAGAATCATCCGCATCCGCACATGCTATACTAAGGGTATGGTGATTTGGTGAGGATAAGTGAGGTCTGACCCAAGACAAGCAGAGCGTCTTGCCCAAAGCTTTTGACTAACAGATTCCTATCAGGTCCAACCGAGGTCACCGTATTCTTACCCGAAGCTCATGAGGCAGTCGACGGCCGTCAGTCTGATTGCATCGAGTCCGAGTTTTATGATCTCTTAGGGCCTGATCTCTTATGGTCTGAACAAGGCCTCTTTGCTGCTCGGAACAAAGCAGTCCATGCGAAGCGACGGAAGGACTGGCAATATGGATTCTCACCCTCAGGTTTGTTCTTATAGCTCCCTGTCAATGAAGAATATCTAATAATATTATCGATATAGGTGTCGAACATCATGAGGCAAAGGCACTCAAATGGATCGATAGGCCTGATAGACAGCTAGAGAGAAAAGCCAAAGATGGCTCAGTTGTGGATGCCACTAGATTCTCCCTATGGTTCACATTTGATATCATAGGCGATTTCACATTAAGTAAGCCCCTTGGGATGCTTGACGGTCAGAAATGGCACAACATCATTGTCAAGACCCAGAACACCTGAACGTTACTGGGCCCACTTACTGCAACTCCCTGGCTACTGTATATTGGCGTGATGATACTGCCACGGATTCTACAGTTAAAAGACTAGTACGTATCGGTTGAGCGGTACCGGGCGCAGATGGAGGAGAGGCTTTCAAAGAGAGCTCAGCCTAGAATCCCGGATCTTACATCCTTTTCCATGGAAACAACAAGGGCGACAAAGCGAATCCATGGCTCAGAGGTGAGCCCTCCACCAGTTGAAATTGCTCATTGGACATGTTGGGCTGATAAGCTATAGTGAGCCCACTGCGCAGATCTTGACAGCAATCTTCTATGAGCACTCAATCACCCTGAGCATATAGACAAGATTCGCCAAGAATTGGGCGAAGTGTGAGTACGGGCATCAAAACCCTGACAAACATGCCACGCCTCAATACCGTCATTCAGGAGGCAATGCGCCTCCATCCAAATCTTTTGACCTAAGGCAGCCGGAAGATAACAGAAAATGTAGTCACAATTGGCGATGTATACATTCCTCCACACATCGCGGTTATCACGCCACACTACACTATTGCCAGACGTGTATTTTTCCACTGACACCTGCCCCTCCGAATGCGCTATGCGAATGAGTTTCATCCTTCCAGGCGAGGATTGCTTTGAATAGGGCGCCTAATTCATTCTAGAACGCTGGACCACAATCGATCAATAAACAGTCAACAACTAAAAGGGAAAAACCTCAATTAATAACAAGCACATTTAATTAAAACTGCTACCTATATAGTACATAATAAATGAAACGGCAAATAACTAGAATACCATCAAAAAGTGACCAAAACCCTAGATTACCATACTTTCTGTTGGCATAGGACTGAAATACCACAATTTTGTCTTGGCAAAAAAAAAGTGGTATTTCAGTCCGAAGCACGCAAAATAATGGTAATCCAGTCCTACTACTGTAAACCGCTTGTATGACTGGATTACCATCATTTTGCGTGCTTCTGACTGAAATACGACTTTTCTCGGCCAAGACGCTACTGCACGTACTTTTCACACACCTACAATTCTAGAGGTCTGGGAAAGCGTACGGAGTCAATTAGTTGCAATAGAAACTGAAATAAAATAAAGTCAAATATAAAGATTTACACTGTAACAACTCAAAGCGAATAAAAAGAACAAGCTACAGACAAAAAAAATGGAAAGAAAGCAGTGCTTTATATACAGGAAACTGGCTAAAAGCCAGTGTAAACAAGCCCTGTAGTGTTGAAGGCCGAGCTCTGTAGCGTTAGAGGCCAAGCCCTGTAATGTCAGAGGCCGAGCCCTGTAGTGTTAGGGGCCGAGCCCTATAGTGTTAGGGGCCGAGCCCTATAGTGTTAAGGGCCAAGCCCTGTAGTGTTAGGGGCCAAGCCCTGTAGTGTTAAGGGCCGAGGTAAAGCCGTGACAACTACAGGCTTGCTTATAAGGGATGTACTACTCTCCCTAAATTACCATACTTTTTTTGGCGATGCCCTAGAATACCATAAAAGTGGTATTTCAGTCCTATGCCAACAAAAAGTATGGTAATCTAGGGTTTTGTGCACTTTTTGATGGTATTCTAGTCATTTGCCGTAAATGAAAAGGTAAGTCTAGACTATAATTTGGCCCCTACAGATCCAGTTGCTACAAAGCCTATGCTAGAACTTTTAATCAATCTCCAATTGTCGGATTCAATGTAAATTTTCAAAAATGACGACTATCGGAAAACGGTCTGCTGCCCCGGCGAACGCTTGTAGCGATCAGCCAATATTCTACACCTCTCGAATGGGAGGCCGTCACAGCGACTGGCGAATATCTTGTTGCCACCAAATTTAACAACCCGGAATTATACTGGCCTCCATCAGATGGGGGCGGCGATACATATGCAGCGGTGCTTCGGTGACGGTGAAGGCTTATCCAGATCTCGAGGTAGCCGCAGCTAATTTGACATTCACGATAGCTGAGGGCACCTTAAGTGAGAGCTTTTCTCTGTCGTTCAGACGTGGTTGCGGAGCCTTCCCGCCATTGTCGATGCTGGAGCAGTCGCCGTTTGGACACTAGCTGACGGATTTTTTTCAGTATCGCCCGTCTTCGGGCCGAACCTGGCTGTGTCAGAGCTACGAGAACTGCTCGGGCCAACATTGGCAGCACTAAACCAGAGTGGTATACCATACTGTACGCCCTGACCCTATAATTTGATGATCTCCTAACTACTTGCGTCCCGGTCAAAGGCCTCGGCGATGATCTAAAACGCTAATTTGCCAAACAGCATCGTACTTTGCAAGGTATTACACCTTCCTCGATGCGTACAGTGCCATGAATCCTTTGGAGCCTGTTACAGATGGCAATATGGGGGCATACCTCCTCCCTCGGGATCTTGTTACCTGTGAGACTAATGCCTCGGCGCTTACTGATTTGCTCGACACACTGGTCACTGGGACAGGCATCGTCACGGGCGGTGTCTCTCTTAATGTTGCTCGAGGTCAAGACATCACTCAAGCAGTTGCCAACTCTGTTAACCCAGCTTGGAGGACTGCCATTCACTATTTTGCGTTCGGACCGTGAGTACCTCTTCATTCCAATCTTTGATCAAATCTGAAGACTGACGCCACGTACTCGACCAGCCCGTATAACCGAACCAGCCTCTCAGCCAATGTAGATGCATGGAACTTGATCACCAACGTCTACGGCCCTGGTCTTGATGCGCTAGTGCCAGGCGGAATGTCGAGCTATTTGAATGAGGCAAATCCTATTGATCCAGATTGGAAGCAAGTCTTTTACGGCGACAATTACAATCGACTCCTGGACATCAAGGACAGGTATGATCCGAACAGCATCCTCTATGGTTTGACCGTTGTCGGAGCGACCGTTGGGAAGTGCACAAGGACGGGCTCCTTTGCAAAGTCCAGGACCAGGATTCGTAGAGGGTGTCACGGGACGAAGAAGTAATTGCACTGCCGGGTCTAATGTTCAAATAGAGGAAGAAAGTCACGTGGCCTTCAGAGAGCATAGGGCAAACAAGTATCAATTGCTGAAGGTTATAGAACCTAACCTACAGGAGAGAATCCCTCTACTTATAGAGGTCGTGACACTCACATGTCATCACACTGATGCCTACTGTTGCCTACTGGTGCCTACCGGTGCCTACAATAGACTAGGTATGGTCCTTAGACCTAGCCTGTTCAACATCTAATTTGCTATACGGAGGTCTAATTACAGAAACCAAAACCCAAGGCCATTCGTACGTAACTATAGCTGCCAAAATTAATATTGCGTTGTTCTTTCCAATCATACGAAGTAACGTGTGACGTTTAATGATCTTATATAAAATCTAGCAAGTGTTACTAATGGTCGGTCAAAAGTACGGACTGTAATTGATCTGTAACGGCGCAGCTCATGTGCTTGGAGATTTTATGACCTACGGCACACTAGTGCAAAAATTGACTACGTAGGAGCCTAAGGCCAGTACCCCACCAAAATTGCTGATTTAAGCTTTAAATAGTCCAACAACAAACTTATTTTAAATTTATTTTAAAAGTAGCGTTTAAATCGGAACTTATTGTAGTTTGAATTTATACTTCGTATATATGTTTCGATTAAATTTAATATACAAAAGTTAAAACTAAGGTTTCTTACCAATAAAAATTTGCTAAGTGTGGGAACACCCGGGTTGCGGTAATTACTTATACTTTAACTTGAGGGCACGCACGCATGTGTTCCATGCGCAATGCTCGTTGAGGTTGGTGGATAAGTCTTGATTGTTGGTTGATGATTCTTTTTTTTCTAAGCTTTTGTGCTACGGGGATGAGTAGGATCGAGGTCTCACGTTTCAGGTGCTGGTCACATGATCATAACTACATTCAAATGGCTACTAACACTAATTTTTGCCAAAATTCTATTTTAAGGACTTTTTTCAACTTAATATCAAATTGTTTAAATAAGATATAGATTTTGCAAAAATTAATTAAATAATTTAAATAGTTTAATATAATTGACACTATATAAAATCTATAATCAAATCTAGTTATATTGATATTTCCAGAGCTCAAAACTGCGATTTTGGTGGGGAACTGGCTTTCAGCCTTGTGTGAAATAGCTTCCTAGAATCGGGGGCTTGCTTACCTCCCCTGCCTCCTGTGAGTTGGTTGCCGGAATATCCATATCTCCACACATTTCCGAGCGGCGAGGTCCATGCGATGTGACGCTATACGTTGGTCGCATCCGCTCCTGAATGGGCAGCTCGTAAGAGCCATATAACCATGCAAATGGCGGGGCGACTCCCCAGAATAACCTTCCACACTCTAATCCACCATAATCATAATCATCAACTAATACCCGTTCAAAAGCAATACAGCAGGTTGCAAAAAGTATGAACACCCCCTATACGATCTAACGCCATGTGGCCAAGCGGTTGCCTTATAAAGTTGGAGCATTCGACAATCTAACGAGAGCGTGTTTATATCCTACTACTGTACAGCCAAGGGCTACTACTACCGGGTTGGTGCTGGCCATGCCCAACACTGCTGTTCAGCATATGCCATCCCCCCATGTAGCTGCAGGTGAGATTGTTGGTCACCAAGCGAGCCCGTATCGATAACTACGCCCCGTCACAACGCACGAGCCACCCAATTGGGTGACGAGCAATCCTACTTGGGAAAGGCATTTACCCGACAGCATAGCATTGGCGAGCCACTGAGATGCTCTATTGTTTCCCGTCTAAGCAGTGTCCTTGAATATGGGTGAATCCAATTCGTAATATCTGTATAGGCTGCACTTTCATTTCTGGGGCGGAAGGGTAATCATTAAAAATGACCAGAATCTATTGGTTAATTACGAGTGCAACATACGAGAAGCAGACCGCGCGGAAGTATGAAATATTACGCAAAGATAACCCTGCAGAGAAGGCCGGACCAGTGCCTTGTTCTTGCAGTACCGTACCTTGGCCCCCAACTTATACAGTATATAGGTAGATGCCCGTTGGCTTGACTCTTCGTGGAAAATGCTAGGAAGGGGTTCGTTTCCTTTCAAATCGAATTGCGTTTGAGCTTTTGGTTCCCACATCCTTACATCACCATTAAAGGAAAAGTCTCAAGTAACGCCACATAGGTTTCTGCTATTTGTCCAGGCCATCATGGCAGTCGAGAATGGAATGGAAGCCGCACTGACGGAGCAGGCGAATACGTCAGCGGTATCTACGTCTTCTGCATTTGACAGCGCCCTGCATCGTGGTTCGGCGAATTCTCAACGCGGCCTGCGCGCGATGGTGAGCAAAGACAAGACCCTTCACGACCTTGCCATGGGCGAGTACTTCAAACACTGGGACAACAAAGATGCCGAGAACGAAACGGACGATACCAGGCGAGCCCGGAGAGAGGATTACGCCAGCCTGACCAGGCAATATTACAACCTGACTACGGACATCTATGAGTACGCCTGGGGTGAATCATTGCACTTTTGTCGCTTTGCCCGTGGCGAGAGTTTTTCTCAGGCTATAGCTCGCCACGAACACTATCTAGGGGCCAGCATCGGCATCAAGGGCGATATGAAGGTCCTCGATGTCGGATGTGGCGTGGGAGGGCCGGCTCGGGAGATAGTGAAATTCACTGGCTGCCATGTGACCGGTTTGAATATCAGCGAGTACCAGCTCAAACACGCCGAAAAGTACGGCAAGAGGGCCGGACTTTCGCACAAGCTCAAGTTCGTCCAAGGCGACTTTATGGTAAGCTGAACTTACTTTTTCATTCTGCAGACCTCTGCGCACATCTTGCTTTTCTGCTGTGGAACGCTGCTCATAATTATTTATACAGGCGATGCCGTTCCCAGATTCCTCGTTTGACGCTGTATATGCCTTTGAAGCAACGGTGCATGCTCCGTCACTGCAGGGAGTCTATAGTGAGATACGCCGTGTTCTGAAGCCGGGAGGCGTAGTCGGCATCTACGAATGGCTGATGACGGAGGAATATGATAATGAGAACCTGGCTCACCGGCGCATTCGTGTCGATATCGAACAAGCCTTTGGCATATCGAATATGGTGAATATTTCGGACAGTCTAGCAGCTATTGAGGCAGCCGGTCTGGAGCTTGAGGTACATAGGGACCTGGCTATTGACAAAGATGGCCTAGACTCTGCACCGTGGTACTGGCCTATGAGTGGTGATCTCAAGCATGCTCAGACAGCATGGGACTTCCTTTCATATTTGAAGAATAGCACTTGGGGCATCATGCTTTTCTCGGCACTCCTGGGATTGCTAGGATTGGTCGGCATCGCACCGGCTGGCGCGAAGAAGACGATGGACACCATGAGAAAGGGAGGAGACGCATTGGTCGCTGGCGGCAGCCAAGGCATATTCACCCCGATGTATTTACTAGTAGCAAGAAAGCCTAAAGCATAACTGCCAGATTAAATACCCAAATAGAATTGTAAAGTTTTGCGATTATGCCATGGGTGCGGCAAGTGCAAAATAATATAAAAATTAGCATCTATAACGAAGCACGCCTATAAAAATCGAGCG
This sequence comes from Bisporella sp. PMI_857, assembly GCA_021307315.1. Classification (NCBI taxonomy): domain Eukaryota; kingdom Fungi; phylum Ascomycota; class Leotiomycetes; order Helotiales; family Helotiaceae; genus Bisporella; species Bisporella sp. PMI_857. The sequence goes on along the minus strand of JAJSPD010000164.1, from coordinate 26,240 downwards.
ATTAATAGGCAAAATGCTTACTAACGTACTCAATAGGCAAGTCGTGCTTATAAGCGAGTAATGAGGAAGGGCTTGAACACATTTTTTGGGGGGAGTCCCAATGTGACAGGCTGATAGTAACTTGTTCAATTGACTATCACTGCTATAATACAAAGAGAATCAACATGAGGAGAGAAAAGGAGAATCCAGGAGACTGCGGTCTTATAGCTAGACCTGTAACGGGTTCGCTAGTACATAACGGGTCGGTGGCTCCACGGAGGGTTCACGGGGACTACGCGCTGTCACGTGTTTACAACGAGAGCTGGCTCGTGCCAAAGGCACGTGCAGCCGAGTCATCCTTACGGGTTCAACCCGTCACACCAAAAGGAGAATGGAGTGGCGACAGCAGTGCGAATTACTCGGCTCCTGGCATAGGTATCACCGAGAAACGATCGCTGGAAGGCATAAGAAGGGAACGAAGGCGGTGGCCTATATTTCGAAGGCAAGGAAAAAGCGATGTGCCAAAGTATCAGGCCCTCTACATATCAATCGCCGCTTAGCCCCAAGATTAATATTACTGTAGCGTTTGAAATATCGAATATCTCGTCGTCAGCTTACTTCAATCGTCGTGACTCATAGTCTAACCTCGAAATACAACCAACTTACCATAACGGTATGCCACATAATTTTCCAATTTCTAACGACTTTATACCATTCAAAACTTCAGAGCTTCGGTTATATGAAGCGATCAAATCACAAGAGATTGAACGACGATATAGCCTAATACAATTACTTTCACTCTTCATATATTCACGTTCAATTTCAATGGATACCTTCTCCTCACACATTAATACGCCCAGCCACTCCTATCACCACTTAGCCTCAATTTACACCAAAGTTAAAGAGAGCATCCATGCCCTGAGGCCGATTTAGCCAAACGAAAATGAGATATCAACAACAAGAGCATCTGTTTCTAGTCGGGATGCGACGCGATGCCAACTCTCGGCCTGAATCTCTCTAGAAGCCATCACATAATCAATAACATGCCCGTCCCTACTCTGGAGCACACGTAACCTATATTAGCCGAGTTCTCAGAGCCCCTCGTGTATATATAGCCCGCTTTCCTCGAGCTCCTCTTCCTTCTTTAGCTTTAGATTCTTACGTATTTGTCACGAACCATGTAGTGCTAAGACAAGTTGGCACGGAACGCGTGATAGTACTAGCGAAGAATTGGCACCAACATCTTGATGGTACGGGAGAATCGTTAGTACCAGCAATGTCATAGCACGAACCCGGGAGCCGAAATTTATTCCCCTTTCAGCGCTGTTCCCAAGCGCTATCGTAACGGATGCGTCAGTGCCGGGGGGTCCAATTTTGCTCTATTCCCAACACTAGTGTTCCTCATACACTAGCACCGTAGGACCTCACTCACTCTGGAGCCTCCCTCACCGCGTCACTAGTTCCACAACGAATCACCTTGTGAGTGAGTAATAACCGTGACTTGAAACTATTTTTAGATTCGGAGTACTACAACTACGGGTACATTGGCTTGAAATATTGCACCTCGAAGTGATTGCGTCTGGCGCATAATACCTTAACATACTATATGTCGTATGTGCCTTATTCATACTTCAAGTCAAGGTAGTCCAAAATCCAGAAGTGCTATTCGGACTGCTATGGCTTGAAGTACACAGATTTGGCCTAGTAGAACTTAGAGCAGGCTGAAATGTTACACTGAAACCCAAACTACTTCGGCTGATGATACAAAAACCCAGAGCTTAAAATCGTAGCAACTGAGTAATATTGCTTTGTTGTTAGTTTTGTATCAAAGACGGCGGTTCTGAGCGACTCACCACAAGCTCCTCCTCCTTGCAATAGTTTGCTTTGATCCTTACCGTCTCATGACCGTCATAGGAGGCGAAAGCACCGCCGCTGCTGACGCAAAAGACACTGACAACGTGGGTGTTGATTATCTCCTCGGCGCCATATCTTGGTAACTGCTTGTACTCAACGTTCCCCCGTCACCGCTATTGCCACTGTAAGATTGACCTGGTGCATCTGCACCCAGGAACGATCTGACATACGCCGGGACCCCCAGTAATATCTTTGCAGGTAGGAAGCCCGTGGAGAGAACACAATCCACGGCAGCAGAGCTGGATAGCTCACTAGGAGCGCCAGGATACGGCTGAGTATGATATACTGCTTCCTCAGACTGTGGACCGGCGAAATCATAAGCCATTAGATTGATGATGCTGGCTAGAAGGGATGAAAATCTCGACCTTGTTGAGGGTTGAAGGGATTCCCCAATCAACAAGGAATATCAGTGTGTATTCAAAGGTAGAGGGAACAGAACTTACTGTCAAATCCATCAAACCCGGAGGTTTCGACTAGGCCTATGGCACACAACAGTCAGCGTGCTTTTAAAAAATTGGAGCAACAAGGGTGCAGTTTGGGGTTATTCAGAGGCTAGCTATTCCTGAGACTTTGCCTTAACCCTGCGATGGGCTTTGAAGAGAAATTGAGCGCTAAGAAGCCTTTTGCAGAGCGGGTAAAGTTGTGTCGCTTCCTAGCAGTAGATGCGGTGGCAACAAAACTCTGACTAGTAGCACCACCACCAATTGAGAGAGGCACTTTGAGATGAGAATATCTCGCTTTCAAGGGCATAAAAGAGTTCAGGCACCCTATGCAACCATCAACGGGCATTTGTGCGTCCGCCCACTCATCACTTAACTGTCGCTGAAGTCAGCTCAAACCGTTAAGGGCACCTTTGGGAGATTTACAAACACTGAACCATCGAAAGAGACATTTGCAAAAGCGTAGAATGCATGGTCAATTCAGCAGTAGTTTAAGGGAAGATGGAGTCTCCCCTTGAGAAATCCGATAGTTTGGATAATACACAGCATTCTTTCCGGTGATCTCCGATATACTGGCTCCCGCCAAAGGCTGGGAAGGTTGGAGTACTGGTCGTCTGCCATACGGAACTGGAGGCGGTCCTGACCTGTAGGAATTTGACACGTTGACTGGGTACCAGAGTCGGCTGGAAATTGAGGGTAGTCGCTTGGCTACACTGTATTGTAGTATATATAGATGTAGGAGAGTTGCGAGGAGCATTGACCGCCCAGAGCTTGATTGATCCCCAGGGTTTGGGGTGTTTGCAGCAGACAATGGCAGGCCGTGGGCCACCAGGCTTTACAGGAGATCCAATCGAGCTGCAGTAAGCGCTTTGTTTTGTTCGTCGTACCGTTTCCCCAGAGCCTTTCGTCTATAGCACGCTTCACAGTCCTCGAATCGCCAGCTTCGCACTTCAACGTCATTAATAATGCCGCCCATTCAGCCCCATGCCCCTCCCGGGACCATCGGGATCTCCAGGATCGTAATAATCGTAATAATCGACGGGATTGTCGCGCATATACTGTATAGTACAGTAATCGATAGATCATATTGGCTTTCTTATGCGTCAGGTGCGGTGATGTGCCGTATGGTACTATATGGCTTACATGGGTATAGATTTGATACATCACTTCAGGACCAGTGTCAGATCTCAGATCTCGCAGGGTGCTTCTCCTCTTTTTTCCTTTTTTTTCCCCTTGATTTTCATTGCTTCATTACTTCTGCTATATACTGCACTGCACTGCATACTATACCATACATACTTCTATAGACTATAGTATTTCCCGCAGTTGGCGCTTTGGAAAATGTGAATAGCGACGTCAATACCCATCCATTTTTTTATTTTTTTATTTTATTTTTTTCGGCTTCCGTCTCACCGAGCTGCATTGGGTTGGGTAGACTTGAGTTGACTTGATTTGATTCGGGAGGGGTGTGGCGCTGCCCTCCCACATGCCTAGTACGATCAGCTTGCGGAGCCTTCCTGGAACTGGTGCAGCTAGTTCATAACCTAGCTGTAGGTAGAAAGTGGTGCTTTTGTGTATAGAGAGTCTAGTATATACGCTTTCACATGGACATAAGGAACAATGCGTATTGCTTCTGCCTTCTAGAATCATCTTCCCGTCAGCAAGCACTTCATCTCTACCACCCTTCAAAATCTTAGCCTTTCCGCGTTTCAGTACGGAGTGCTGTTTAGAGTACGTAAAACACAAAGAACATACTAAGCTCCATCTAAGTCAGCCTAAACCACACCCGATATTGCTTCTCGAACTCTCTATCCGTCTCCTTGTCCACTCCGGATCAGAAGAGAAGCGGCGATAGTTATCTCGCCCACCCGAGGCCCTCTGGTATTTATCCAACCACCGCTGCCTTATGCCAGTAAGTTAGCTGTGGAAAGATGATTTCCCCCTCAACATGGTTCTCTAGTTCTCCGGCTTCACCTCTAGTGCCCTGTTCCGGCCCAAATAGCATTACCATCGCAGATTCTAGGGATTGTTCTAAGGCCGCTTCGTAGGGCGAGAACGACTGTATGCCAGCTGATATGTATGCGTAACCGAACGAGGCCCTCGGTATTGAAGGGGGTTCGTTGCCTGATGATGGTATGGGATTGTCTACCTTGTGCTGTTCAACAGTAGTTGTTCTCGAGCTATTACATCTTTAAAGCTCTGTAGCGGATCGTCGTCGCGGTATTGGGAAAGACCAGTAGAGTCTTCCTTGTAGCCCTTATGATGCCAACCTGTTTCTTGACATTACTGTAATTGGTCAGTTATCTTCTATCTGAAGGGTCTGAGCTTACCAAGCACGATAGATCAGACAAGCTAAATAGCTTTTGAGAGTCTTCAAAACTTGACAACGTAACATCTACAAATCAAATGTGTTTCCCTATAATTTCAATATACTATTTACATAATCGCGCTTAGCCGCCTTCTCGCGGTCTTCATCGCCTCTCCCCTATGTTCCGCGGTCAGTGCCTCAGTGTCCTCTTCCATTAGTCGTACAACATACCCCAGTTCCACTTCACTCCCCTCTTTCACACTCGCGCCTAAACTCCTCCTTCGTATACGAACCTGTGGGTGGTTACTTGTATTAGCCTCCAACCCTATTGCCCGCGAGGGCGCCTCTCCGATATCAGAAAAATCGTCCAATTGGATTTCAGAGGACGAAGAAGATAAGTTGTGCGATTTGAGGTTCGAGGGCTTTGAAAGGCGATTGACTTTTGATTGTGTGTCGTGATGGCCGCTTTTGATGTGTGACGTATTTTGGCTGTGGGAAAGACTTGGATCTTTCCAACTGGTGTTGGTACGCGAGACTTTAGCGATTAGATCCGCCATTGACACTAGAATCCTGTCAATACTCCTAGTTCCGAAGGCTAGCAAGTAAACTAGCACCTGTGATGTGTACAGGTTGATGGGGTAGTTGAGACATGATTTGGAGTAGACAATGGAATAATACGAAAAATAATGTTTCCTACTTTCAATATTGAGCTTGACCATGTAGGCCAAGGGGTGGAATTGCATGTATCTATGTCATAAATCAGCGATTTTGGAAGGTTAAAAGAAGTGTAACAGAGCCGTACACGAAAGAATTCTTCAAACTCATCATGCTAATGATAAGTACATCCATACTGAGTGAGAGGCTAATAATCCACATGTTGAACCGGACGAGTCGATTATATTTCACCACTGCCAGAATTAGCTTGGCAATTCCTAACCAAAACAAACTGATGCATTGTACAAAAATTTCGGATAGAAAGAGCAATGACACTTTATATCGGCGCAGGAGGAAGGAAATACTTATGTCTACTAACATCCTTGATTCACGAGTTGAACTTTGACGGTGTGGATAAAATACCAATTCAATGCACCGTCAACTAAGAGATAGATAGCCTTCTCAATACGATCCCATATGTTGTTCACATGTTCGTATTTAGCGGAAATTTGAAGTCTTGCGGGAACCCAGATGCAATATACGGAGATATTAACAGCTGTGATAAGGATGGCTACCCCTATCTTAAGTCTCATTGCCTTTTCACGGTCCGTGAGAAGAATTGAAACTCTGTTGATGATAATTTGGAGTAGAAACTGGACTTGAAGTGCCCATGTTGTAACTGCCTTCAATCAGTATTTTGCTGGTATATCGGAGGTCAAGCTTACGAATGACGAAGAAAAATGCAAAACTGCATGACATTAGCTCCATCACCAAGGATTATAGTCGGCAGAAAATACCTTGGAGGAATGATGTCATTCAAATGGAGCCAACATATTATTGAAAAGATAAGGCAGACTAAGATCTCGAGCCAGATCATCACAATGTAGGGAGAATTAAGCTTTGAATATCCATATCTCCGCTGCATATCTGCCGTTTGCCTGATTGCAGTCCAAGTCGTGAGGAAACCGAATCCAATTGTAAAGCCCCATGCAAGAGATGCAAGCTGGAGGTCATTGACACTGACTGGCTCTGCAACGTAGTGGCTGGAAAGGAGTGTTATCATAATGGCTGTATTGCTGTGAATATAACAATGGAGAGAACGAGAGGAATGTTAGAGTTTGTAGGGTATAATACATCAATTCCAGACAGAACTAGGGCATGGAGATATATATTGGCATTTCTCCTCAAGCAAAAAGACGTGGTGTTTCCACGAGCCCTTCATGTGGACCATGACTCTCGACGAAAATTAGGTGGCTTTCCCCACGAGAGACATAACTGGAAAAGAAGGCGCCTCGAAGATCGCAGATTTTTCATAAGTGTCTGGGACAACAAATCACCGATCAATGGCTTCGGTGCGATTAAGGAGTTAGGGGTCCTTAGTAAACTTTCACCTAGCCGTAGTGTTATTATTTTGATCGTCAAAGCTAAACTCAATCCCGGCACTAGGGCAGACGGTAGACAATTTAAGTGGCGACCGTGATGAGCCGTGCGTGTAGTAAGGAGACACTAATGGTTCCGGCATTGAATTCTGCGAATAGGGTTTACTAGCTCTTCCGGAGAACCAATACCAGCTTCCCCGCATACAGTAGAATCAAAACTCGCTGCTGTCCGTGCGCAAAGGATGCTGAGCAATGTTGCTTTCATAAAAACTCCAGTATTCCTATTGATCTTCGCATCTGCCTTGAATGTCTTTCTCGATCTCTCCTGGCTCCATGTTCAGGTGATATTTTAAGTCTGATATCCACATTTCACGACCCTAACAGTTGGCTGCACTGATCGACCGGGGCCCCACAGAACTGTGGCTTTACATGGGTGTTCATTAGCCCAATTACGATATTCAGCATGACTAGCGATGTGAAACTGGTCTTCTAGAGTAGGGCACAGATTCTCGGCGGGCTTAGTTGACCTGTCAATTTATTACTTAAATGGCACAGCCGGTACATGCCGAGCCGGCACATGCCACTGCATAAGTCGCATCCCGCGTTCAGAACCAAGAGCCGTTGGTTAGGGGTATGGACCCCTATTTTATATCAAGTAGATAATAATTATGCATATCGTATAATATAACGACAAATGATCACGATACTGGCATTTTATGCCAATAAATCACGTGGACCAATCAAGTTTCAGTATTTACTAGAGTACCCCTAAACTATGCATATTTTACTCACTAAAGACTACTTCCCCCATATCTCCAATTCTAGAGATGCTAAAAACTTCTACGTTACTCAAACTACCAAGGTATACGGAATAACTTTCGGATAGTATATTTTAACAAAGAGTTAAAGTAGAGATTATGTTAGCGACAAAAGCTACTTTTCACACCATGGTACCTGGGGAAACAGCTGTAGCTTTGCTTCTGGCATCTTCTTTACTATGAGTGTGCTTGAACCCATTGAGAATCTGTATTCAACCAATTAGTACTCGATCAAGTTAGGAACAAATGTGGAGCACTTACCCAGGCTGCTTCTTATATTCGCCACAAGGCGATAGCGAGGTTGCTAATTGAGAAAGAGCCCAACGTCAATGCTCAAGGCGGTCACTGCGGCAATTCTCTCCAAGCCGCCCCAGCCGAAATCTACATGGCGATAGCAAAGTTATTTATTAGCCTCGGGGCTACCGCAACAGACATCCAAGGGAAAAGCGCAGCTCCTTGGGCTGCGCGAGATCGACATCTGGAAATTATAGACTATTTATTATTTATTGAGAGATATCCTTACTACTCTGACAAACAAGGAAATGGGCTTTTTCACTACACGGCTTCGGGCGCTTTAATAGACATTGTAAAAAGAACAAGTCATATCATCAAATACTCTCAAACAAGCTGGACAATTCTGGGGCTTGTCGGAGCAGTAATGCATAAATCTTAATCTACTACTGGATAATAGGTTTCACAGATCTATTATAACCACAGTCGAACCGGAAAGTTTATGGACTTTTTATTGATTGCCGTACATCACTGAAACAAGAATATTATGTGCGATCCAATAAAAAAAAATTACATATTTTAAGCATAAATCTTGATTTATTAGATCACCGAAGCTTTACCGAAATAGCAACAGCGAAAGGGCACAAAGAATACTGGTGTAGTAAATGTCAGCACGTAAGTTCTACTAGTTTTTGCGCACGTAGCAGTTTTAACAAATATATATATGCATAGCCGCGGTTTTACTATTTAAATTGTTTCGATTGTGATTATTGTTTCATGCGCAAACCAACATCACATGATGTGATGTTGGTTTGCGACATGTGATTCACATGTCGCTTATTCAACCTAGAATTTCAAGAAGGTTCTGTATCAGGATCGAATAGGCAAGTTTGGATCACAATTTAGCCGACCCCTGAAGCGTCATATATAGAGGATCGCTGGGCTAGCCTTGGCTTCGGGCCACAAGCTTTTTCCAGAGAGGAGCTGACCCCGCGCCAATGAGTGTGGGGAAGGAGAGGCAGCGCTTGATGTCGTGCGTCGATCAACCAGCCGGATTCCTGCTCCGAGGTAGACCGGGCAATCCACATGCTGGTATCATCGGCGTCGAGATGATCACTTGCTGCCAAAATGCTGCGTTCGACCAATACTGCGAAAATATATTCGAGGACATTAGATATTTCTCTTGCCGACGCCATCGTATCATGGGAAAAGATTTACGGATCTGAAATAGACCAGCTTGAGGGCCGAGTATTTTGAATCCATCTCAGACTTTTGCAGTTTGGAGCAATGGGGCAAGACAGAGGATGTTCCGAAACATCCTGCCGAGAATCTAAAGCTAAAGAAGGAAGAGAAGCTCGGCTGATGTATGTCACGTGTGTTCGAGAGGAGGGACGTGACAGTTTTAATTTTTTTATAAAGTTTCAACCTAATATACAAACAGTTATAATTTTTAAAATGAAAGCACTGCATTTAAATACTTTAGTGATCTGAATGTATATTATTTAGCTAACTTTTGTAACGTTTTCCGCCCTCGTATAGAGAAGTCCAATTTAGTCTAGTTCGATACACCACATCGACCAAACGAGCCATAGCCCAACTGTCTAGGCCAAAGGCTGCCCAGAATGTTACAGCAGCTTTGCAAAGGTCGCAACTCTCGATTTTTTTAAATTGTGAATAGAAAGATTTTGCTCGAAAAGCCGTTTGCAATTTGATTGAGCTCAACCGTAGAGCGGGATCCATATCCAAAACTGGATGCAAGAAAGGCATCCTGGTCAAGAACGAAGGGGTCCGGAGCCAAGAGTGGTGTTGCAGGGATCATAAACGGAGGAACTTTTAGGTCAGGTCCATTATTAGTTGTTTTGCGCTGGGTCGCTCACCCAGCGCTTCTCGGTCCATGTTGTTCTGGAGAACGTTATTTCTGGACTGGGTTCAAGCGCCGACCCTGGAGGTTGGATAACGTCTTGGAGAAGTTGGACGCCGTTTCCGGATGGAGTTGAAATGCCGATTATAGAGGTAAGATGTCGTTTGTGGAGGGTTGAACGTCATCCAAATCTTGAGGTGGGAAGTGCGACGAGGTACTGTGGCGAATTGGAGGCACCGTCGGCATTGGAGCCAACGCCTAAATTGGATGACTCAAATGGCTCAAAGCCGACCGGAACCTGCCAAAATCTTCTCCAATGAGGCCGCCAAAAGGGAGTGAAGAAATCAGAATCGGAGAAGCATCCAAAATTGGAGACAATCTCAGGCTATTAAATGCGAGTTGAATCTAGTCACACTCATCCAGCACATACAGCTCTCGCACGCCCCTGACGATACTGTGCCTCTAAATAAATTCTAGCGTGACAGGGAGTGTTATATGGCAAAACCTCTGTGCTAGTCTAGATGAGTGACGGCTTCTTCATGGATGAAGCCGGTCCACTACTCGCTCGCAAAAGTCTCGATTCCTTCAGCAGAGATTCAAGACCTGTACCACCTTTTTCGGTGTGCTCATCACAGCACTATCTTCTTTCTCGCCCCTTATCCACTTCTCCTCAGTTGCAAATATTTTCTTTGCATCATGCAAATACAATGCCCCGATGACCTCGTACCACAACTCTCCACTATTCCCGCCGAACTCCCTCAACACCATCGGCACACTGCACCCTTGAATATGCCACACCTGATCTAACGGCTTCGCACTTGGAGGCACCATCCCGATATACTCCTTGCATAACAGATCCAATCCATGGACGACAGATAATCGCATCCCGCTCTTCAAGACACTCTCGAGGGTGTCGATAAATGCACTAAGCTGCTCAATAGTGTTTTCTGTTTTCTCCTTTTCTAAAATACTTTGATTTTGGCTTTGGTTTTGACTGAGCTTTAGAAACTTCCAGCTTCCCGCAGAGGATGGAGAACGGGAGGGCGGGCGAGCCTTCATCTGCGACCACTCCCGCAGTGTCCAGTCCTTATATGGAAGCCACGCATTCCTGTCAATCCAATCTATCAGCGCAAGGTTATGAATCGCCCCCCTTCCCTCGGGTGTCCAAAGTTTCGAAAAACACATAGCTGCGGACTCGACGGACATCCAAGGGGAAAGGAGACCCATAGTCAGAGTTTGCAAGATGGAATCTCGCACTGCGAGGTCATTATGATTGGCTCTGCCCAGCGAGGAATTTTTATCGGCAAGCGAAGCCGTAGATGTGATCCAGGGTGCTCGAGGCTCCATCGATAGGCTGACTCGTCCCTCGAAGCTCGGCTGAGCCATGACGGAAGTAAGTTGGTATATCGTGCCGCTCTGAGTGCCTTTGACTTTTAAAATCTTGTCTGTGGAGTCCTTGTGAACGGGGTTGAAGGGGTAGGTGCGGTGCCAGTCTGAGAATCTCGTTTCGTACATTGTCATGGAGTGAAAGGGGTCGGACCAAAGATTCATCCAATTCGGTGTCCATGATGGCAACTTATTGCTCGCTTCGGACAAAGAAGCCCCTTTCAAGCACATGAGATCCAACGAGCGATTGAAACTCATCATTCTTTTACTCATATCCGTGATTATTTCCTCAAGAGGCTGCTTGTAATTCGGTGTAGGGACAAAGGTATCCCCATCATGACATAGTCCCAGCAAACCAAAGATCTTGTCTCTCGGATCCGTCGCCATAGTCTGGTAACTCCAACGCATCGCATCAAGCAGGCTTATCGGCTCCCTCTTGACCGAAAATCTATCCCGAAATTCCGCAAGATGCATAGCCTTGAGAAAAGATCGTTGGTGGAGAGGTGCCGCGTCCGGATTTTTCTTCCATGTCATAAGAGCGGCAACTATATCATCCCAATGGATCTCGAACTCCCCACAGAGAACTTTGGCATTTTGGTTTACAGCTATTTCCTGGATGACCCAGACGCGTGTCCAGTAAGATTCGCTGAAGAAATCGTGAATTACTTCCCATCCGTCTCTGACCCGTCTATTTCCAGTCTTGTGTTCTTGCGTCTTGAGCGGTGAGAATCGAGCTTTGGTTCCCTCTCCATCAAATTTATTCTTGATCAGAGACTCTATCGCGTCTCCCTTCGAGCGGGAATAGCCCCCAAAGCGATACGGATTCCAGGTATCACACGGAACCCAAGAAATAACCTCCTTCGCCCTCGAATAAATCTGCCGCATCAGTCGAACCTGCTGACTTCGCTCTGTCAAATCTTCTTGATTAATACACAAGGCATCCACCCAAATCATCTTCGTTCCAATTTTAGGCCGAAGGCCTTGGAGAGCTCGCCCAAGATTGTCCGTGACTTTCACCTTAAAGAAAGACCGTTCACCGATGTCAATCATTGTGTCCCACGATTTTTCTGCATCGCCCCAAAAATATGAAAGTCCAATGTATTCGGGCGGGTTGATCAGGGACACATATTCCAGCGAAAACCCTAGCGGACAACTGCCAATATCAAGGTAATCAGGGTGCACCTTCAATAATCGTATCTCAAAATTGTCGGAATCTAGAGGTCGGTAGAGAGCCTTCTTCACCTGCGTATGAGCATCAATGTTGGGTTTCGGTGTGAGATAGAAGTCGAACTTGAAATCAGCTTCCGGTGCCTTAGTCGGAGGCCTCCAATCAGCAAGACGCGACCGTCTAACTGAAGACTCTTTGTTGTAGCGTCTTACCTCGCGAGTCATGTCGTAGAAGGCGTTGTCGACGTTGATGCGGCACTTTGCGGATGTTTCGATGTATTTGCAGCCAAAGGAACGCGCCAGTGCTTCACCCTCTCGCTTTGATACCTGTCTCTCGTCCTCCAAATCACACTTATTGCCAACCACAATAATCGGGAAGTAATCCAGTTTTTTGACCGCCAAGATCTGCCGTTGGAACGTCAAGATCTCCTCGAAACTGTTTCGGCTCGTGATGCTATACACTAGCAGAAAACCTTCACCAACTCGCATATATTGCTCTCGCATGGCCGAGTACTCTTCCTGGCCGGCCGTGTCGAGGACGTCCAGTAACGCCACCTCTTCGTCGATCACACATTGTTTGCGGTACGAGTCTTCGATGGTAGGATCATACTCATCGACGAAGTAGCTCTGTATCAACTGGATCGTCAAGCACGACTTCCCCACTCCACTCCCACCAACAACCACAAGCTTATACTCTCTCAAAAACTATGGCGCCGGTCGATTAGTAACTGAGCTCTGGTTCCCCAGCCGCATCACGGCAAGCGGTCGCTCGCTCACCTTTGTGGCCATATTTGTTAAACTCCCTTCTTGCCAAAGTGCTTCGTAGTTGGGGACGCGTCCCGCCTGATTCCTCGACCCCGCCGACAAAGGATTCGACGGGCTATTGGAACTGGATGCCTTTGCTTATACCCGGGCATGGATAAAAGGATTCATCATTATTTGACGCTTGTCGCAAGGCACGGTGCGACCATGCACACATCATGTGTAGAGATGAAGGTGTGAGGTTGCGCTGCGCCATGTAAAAACAGCCCGCAATCCCTGTCCGCAGCGCACAAGACAAATGTGCTGAAAGACATTCGAACGACGAGTAGGGTAATGAGGAAGCGGATTTTATTAGCAAGCTCAATTGCGGCGATGGAATCGCCAAAGCTAAAACCGAAGCTCATTGTGACATTGCCTACATGACGGTAAAAGAGATAACAGAGGACAATAGTCGCATCCAGACGACCAAAAAACATGGTGTTCTGCGTTCTGCCTCACAAGGATCAGAGTTCTGCACCCCACCCGAAAAACCCCCCACAAGGCAGATTGGTCTTCAGTGCATTGGCCAAGTCAAACTTCAGTACAAACTTAAGCTTTTCTAACTTTATGCGCATATATTTTGTAATTTTTCTGCTAAAAAATGGCTTCGTAAATCTGCAAACAATTTGTTACTTCAGCGCTCGGGAAGGAAACGCCATCATCTTTTGTAATCAGACCCCAAGACCTCGGGTCTCCTTTGACCCCTGACCGAAGATCTTCCAACTGAATCTTCCCTTTCGCATTTCTTGGCGGACTCTTGTCCTGCAAATCCCTTGGCGTGAACCAAGCAATGCCAATGCGCTCCGTGTTAGTAAGTGCATGAAAGACCTTGCCTTGGATCCTCTTTCTAGCCGCGAAGCACATGGTTACTTGTCAGTATCTTAGCAGATACAGGTTCCTTCAGTAGGTGATCTACCCTCTCTAGCATGTCGTCATCCTCCTCGACGGCGGGGCGACCAGGTCGGATCCAGAGCATGAGAGCGTGAGCTGGGTCCAGGAACAGCGCGTAGCAGGGGAACTTGAGTTCCTCATCTGGGTAGTCGAGGAATAATAATTTACCGACAGAAGTAGCGCGCTTATCTTCGAACTGGATCTCAACTGGAACGCCGTGGTGGGTCCACGCTTTTGGCTGGTAGGGGAAAATTTTCGTACACTGGTACCTGAAAATGGTATGTCAGCCTGTATTTGAGAGCGAGAGAAAGACCAAAATACCTCAATGGCGAGTTGCCCTTGGTCGCGCGACCGTATGGATCGGTACCGCCTGGCGTTGTAAAACATCTGACGGCACAGGCCAGTAGGTTACGGAAAGTTAGAGCAATGAAACGATTAGGCGCATCCAGCGAGGCCCATGATCAGCTCGGTGTGCAGTATTCTATCATTCTTGTTACATTCCCAAGGATCTTTTCCTTTTGTAAGCTGCCCCTCGTATCTACTCTCCTCTTGTAGATACACAAGCCAGCATGGATCTTCGAGAAAATGCGCGGCCCACAACGCGGCAAAATATTTGTCAGCGGTTCTTTCGGCCAAGATACGTGCCAAACCCACCAGCGCAGTTAGTTTATCCTGCCGGTACGTTAGCTTCCGCTGTGAGTAATCTTGAACGAGGCCGAGGCAGCCCCATTTCCATCAGATTCTTTGCATGACAGCATCGCCAGAAATGGATGATGCTACATCTTTTGAGACGCCATGCTCGTGCTGACCGATTAGTTGACTGCGGAGGAGGAAGTCTATGTTGAAGAAGACACCGAAGAATAAATGACGGATATGTTTTATGCAAGATAACGCTTCAATACCTATGGCGCATAAGGTAACGGATTGGTCTCGCACAAGAGGGATCCCAAAGTTCGAAATGGCGGCCGCTGTTTTCACCAGATCTCAATCCGATTGAACATATCTCGTGGCATTTGAAGACACGGGTTGCGCAGGTGCTTTCTGAAGTTGTGGCTGATCTCTCGCAAACAAAAGAAGGTCGCGCACGTCTTGAATCTTGTTTGCAAGCAACTTGTGATACTTTAGAGAAGGAGAAGTTTGATGAGAGTATACCTCGTCGAATTGAGGCCTGTATCGCGACAGGGTGGTGGCATACAAAATATTAAAGTCAAACTTTCGGCGTTTTAGATAAAATTTGGTTTTTGTGAAAGAGGTGTACTAGGGCATTAAGTTGTATAACTTCACATAGAATTTTAATAGGGGTTTGGTGGGTATTTATGGAGTTGAATGCTAGCAGTCAAAATGTGGTGTTCCCTGCTCGCTTATGTTGAATAAGTATAAGTCGGAAGGAAAGGGAGTAGAGCTACTTCGTGTGTTATTTCCTCGACTCCAGCAGAAATCAAAAAAGAAGGGTAATGGTACTGAGATCCAGCAAGCCCTTGCTGGCGGTAGTTTGAAAGTAGCTATGGCAGGTGGTAAAGGAAAAGATTGTGCAGCTTTTCCCACAGGTGCGAAGCCCCAACCTAATTGAAAGATGTGAAGATTATCTATCTAAAGAGAACAAACAGTAAATATTACACCACGAAAGCACAGAGACCAATTTCCCCGTCGATTCTAGTACTTGACAACGAGCTTGGAGCCCGATACCTTCCCCTTTCGAAGCCTGTCTAATCCCTCAAGGACGTCATCAAATCCGCCGTTCAGCACAGTAACAGGGGGGGGCTTCAACTCTTTCGCAAGGCCAAACAAGCTTTTGTAAAAGCGTGCAAGGGCTTCCCGGTCCGAAGGAGAAACAGGATACGTGGGACCAACAGGCGCCAGCCAGGAGAACGCTCGGCCTAGCAGCTGAAAGGACATGATCATCTGAACTTCGATACCAGGCGCTTTTGTTTTGGTATCAAGCAACGTTATGACTTTGCCGCCGTTTCCTTGGAGAACCTTGGTGCAGAACTTGGCCGAATCGCCTTCAGAGAAACAGTCCAAAGCCCGCGAGATATGAGGGAAGGCTTTTTTTATGTCATTGGCTGCGCTAGAGGACCGGTAGTCGAAGACATGGTCCGCGCCGTATCTCTTGACAAGGTCGAAGGAGTGCGGTGACGCAGTCGTTACAACCGTGTAGCCTGCTTTCTTGGCAATTTGGATCGCGAAGATGCCCACAGTGGTCGACCCAGCATAAATCAAGATTGTTGAGCCTTTGTCGGTCTCCCCCTCTTTCTCCACCTCGCCGACCCAGGGGACGCCGAGATGGAGATTAAGGGCCTGCATCGCGGTAACTGCCGAGAGGCCATACACGGACGCTTCTTCGTCGTTAACCCCCTCTGGAATCCTCCATACAAGGTCTTCCTCAGCCTTGACATATTCTGCAAAGGAGCCATATTCTTTGTCAACACCGCCTTGCACAAATCCAGCGACTCGATCGCCGGCCTTCCACGTTCCTGATGCGATGTTCCCGGCCTTGGCTACCACACCAGCAAAGTCGCAACCGATAAGGCTACCTGATGGAGCGATGAAGTCGATGAATTTGAAGTCGATTGGATTAAGGGCTGTTGCGTGAACTTTGATAAGAATTTCCTTCTCTGAGATAGTGGGTATAGGAACTTCCTCGACCTTCACACCCTGCCCGATCGATTTCCCTGAGAGCAGGTTGGTAGATCGGTTAAGAATCCCACGGTTGGTAACGAGGGCTTTCATTCTGTCGGCAATTGTATTTGGATTCTTGCACCTTTGCACCATCGCCTTTTATAGTTTATCAATGATATGCGGGGTAATAGATGTTCCAGCGGGAAGTTAGCGAGTATTTTGTGGCAAATTTCTTCTTTCAACCTAACTTATCTGATTAGTGAACAACCCAAACTTAACTCTCCACTCAGCCGCTAATGATTGCAAACGGCACAATTGTCCCTCCGATTGTACTCTAGATTTCGGTAGGAGGATAGTTATCTTCTCCGAGTGTACAAGGTTTTGCCCCTATGGAATTTTGTGTCTACCCAATGGGACCTGGAGCTAAAGTCGCCTGCCAGGCTTACTCAGGTGTAGGAGGTAAAGTTTGTCACTGCCTTTTTATGCCAGTTGGCTGGGAGACTAAGGAGGTGACAAACCTTCTTCCTGCGCCTGCTTAGAGGAGCCGAGATATAAACACTGGAAGAAACGTCTCAAGGGTCTTGTGTATACATAACTCTTTTTACTCTACTAAATTTCCCTCCATTACTTGAATGTGACTACGGCACAGACACTTCACTTTTGATCTGTATGGTATTGTTAAAATATTGCGTCTATGGCACAGATGCTGCTGTGGTTGCGCTGAAAATTTAACTTGATTCTCGTGTCCCTGAAGGTCCACCACCACCACGTTGTACTGTTCAAGGGCAATAAAATTTGCCCCTCGGCTATCTGCCCCCTACTCTCTAGATCCAACTTAAACTGAGTTTGTCAGCCCGTTCGGCGTTAATAACAATTTGTCGACTGACAAATGCGCCGGTAGGGACGTTGGCGACTTAGCTCTGGCATGTCGCCTTGATGTTTATCGCCTGAGAAACATATGAATAGCAGACATTTGCCCACTGTTATTGTGTGGTATCACTCCAATCCACTTCTCTATCATTTCTGAGAGTCATCTAAGTTTTACAGCTTTTTCTCCACCATCATCCACCGAAATGCCTTTCAAGTGGCTTGCAATCCAAGCTCTAGCTGGACTGCTTCTTCCAAAAGCCCTCGCACTGGATCTTCCAAAATACGCAGCGCTCAAGACCTCCCAGAACAATGGCATCCTTGAAATTACTATTCACAATCCCGCATCGGCGGTTAATGTCTGGAGCCAGGACACCCAGTCCGGAATGACCGACATTGTACGGCGGCTCCAGGGAGACAACACAACAAGGGTGGTTATATTTAAGAGCGACGTTCCTAGATTCTTCTGTAATCACCTCGATCCTGCGGTCCTTGCAGTTGGTAAGTAGATTTCTGGGACACAGTCGCAATGCCTTGTAACTAATGCAATGACCTAGATAATGCTGTAGAAAATTTCTCAGCGCTTATGTATAACATCTCGAACTTGCCTCAAGTAACCATTGGTGCCGTAGAGGGTAGAGCGCGCAACGCCGGAAACGAACTGTTAATGGCATTGGACATGCGCTTCGCAGTCAAGCACGACGTGTTGTTGGGACAGTTTGAGACCGGCGTCGGAACTTTCCCCGGGGGTGGGGGAAGTCAGCAGCTGCCTAGGCTGATTGGACGCGGGCTGGCAATGGAGTACATCCTGAGCTCCAAAGACATCACTCCAAAGGAGGCGGAGAAAATTGGCTGGATTAACAAGGCCTTCGACTCTTCCAAGGAAATGTACGCCTATATCGACGAGCTCACCTCACGCCTTATTCTATTCCCCCGAGGAGGCCTTGTTGCGGCCAAGCAGGCGATCAACCTCCGCGCTAACCCCTCGCGCGATGACTTCTCACACGATGTCGCTTTGTTCAACCCTTTACTATCTAACCCGGACTTTCCACGGATCCTCAGCCGGATTATAGCCTTAACCAACAATGGTTCCCTTGGCGAGGTGGAGCTTAACTTTGGAAGGGATGTGGTTCTCATATACAAATAATGGCGAGAGAGCGACACCATGCTGCCAGTATGTGGAGACTGCTTGTGCATCTACGCCAGCTACTTGCAGCACAGATGACACCGAGGTATTTGAACAGAAGCTGTTAATTCTCTCAGACTAAAAGATCTCGACTATACATAGCGACAGGCTCAGTCGCTATATAATGCAACGTATTTCGAGGGGAAAACTGGTGAAATGTTGGAATTGCTAGACATCCATAAACGTGAGATCAGTGGTGTAAATTAAAGAAATGTTAAATGTTTAATATAGTGCAATAATTTATAGTAATGGCACACAGACTAATAAAAAAAGATCTCGCTGCATGTGTTACAGTATGTGCGAAGCTCGTGAAGCTAAACACCAGACTTTCCGCGAAAGTATGTTCGCATAAGCTGCCGGCGCTTGTTTCACGCACTAAGCGATATGGTTGTTTGCTGGTGCAGTAGCGAGCGAATTTGAACCAACCGCGTCAATAACTTCCTCTGCCAAGTTGATTCGTAAGAGTCATTTACGGTGAAGACTACAAGGAAAAGCACGCAAATTGGATCTTCAACGCAAGATAAAGAGTATGAATTACATTTAAAGACGTCGATTGGGAGGACGGGAGGCATGGGCAAGAGGTTGGTTTGTGTCAGTGAGCGAGTTAGTATTATCGTGATATATCGACCCCTAAAAATCAATACTATATAACACGCAATATGGGATTTGAAATTTGTATACGTATTACAGCAAAATTTGCAATCTCATATTATATTATTGTGGGAACACCCGGGTTGCAGTAATTACTTATTCATTAACCTGGGGGCACGTAGCACCGCGATTTCAGCGCAGTGCTAGTATGCTCGTTGAGGTTGGTGGATAAGTCTTGATTGTTGTTCTTAGCTACAGTCTCGCGAGTTGGGGTGAGAACGAGGTCTCACAATTCCGGTGATCCGGTGGATCACGTGAAAACTATTTACATGCATTCCAACAATTATACTATACCACGATATACTACAGCACTAACTTTAAATGACGTTATTCCGAAATTAGCAATACAACAAAAGTTTTAGCTTTTTTAATTCGGTTATTTGTACTAAAAAAGTAAAGTTCATTTCAGACTTTTGTAAAAAAAGCCCTACAGTGGCCATAGCACAGTATTTAGTATTATTGCCAATATAATATAAGATTCAATTTCCATACTAATACTAGCGTAGTATTAAAAAGTCGATCTTATATGTCTCGAGACTCGATATTACTAAATACTACGATACTAACTCGTTCACTGGTTTGTGTCTGCTTTGCGCACGGCTATTTAGGGTATCTTCGCTCACCTATCGTCTGCGATTTCTCCAGGACAGCTGAGGCTTACCCTGATATGCGATGTTGCAAATTTAGACTCAGGGGAGAAGGTTATCGAACCGCTTATGACTTTGCCTCTCTTGAAACAGTGTACTATTCGATTTGGACGTCAAAGGAATGCCAATCTTAGAAACCTTGCTGAAATGTCTTGTCGAAAAATGGTGAACAACTATATATCACATTCCGGGTTTCCTTATTCCCAACTTCCACGAGAGTTGCGCCTTCAGATATTAAACTATACACATCTCGGAGCTGAAGGTGGCTACCTAGATCAATTCAGCCAGTGTGTATAGAAGACAACAAGTTGGTAAAGAAATACGAAAGATCGCAAAATTCGCGTTCGACTTGTTGTTCCAAATGTACTGAGACCTTCGCAGATTGTTGCTGCCCAACAATGCATGGTTCTTATGCAACATCTTGTGAGTGTAGAGAACTTCCATTTGCCTTATTTTTAGTAAACAAGCAAATGTATTATGATGCGCTTGAGGTATTTTATACGAAAGCGTCCTTCGAATTCGCCGAGATTCCGACGGAAATCCTTTGTTTTTTGAGTCGTTTACCTCTGGAAGGGTTGAAATTTGTTCGACAACTTTTATTTCGAGTCCAGCCGAAACAATTCTTCCGATGGAACCAAGATAATTATCTTCAACAATGGCGAAGTCTAGCTGTTTTCATCAAAATCAACTTCAATATCCCAAATCTTTCTATCATTATTGATTCAGAAGAGATGTATGACCATTGTATTTGGGCCGAACAAGAAGAAGACAACCGCTTTTACTACGATATTTCAAGCCAAATTACAGATACAATGTGTATCCTGCGTGGAATCCATGATATACATTTCCGACTTGCCTGGTTTACGCCAATGGGGCCGATTTTTGAAAGGAGAGTTATAGGCGATAGCTATATCGACAGACATCCGCAAGTGAAACCCTCAAACCCTTTGTACGAGATGGAGTGGAGGATACCAAGCTGGCACAACACGAATCTACCGGCTTCGTAGCATATGTGGCGCTAGTCAGACTGTGCAGAGGCTCGACGTCTTGAGGCTACTTGCCGTGATTTGATTCCATATCGCACATCACTTTAGATTTTTCGAGGCTAAGAGATAAGTATAGGTACAAAGAGTAATCCAACCTGCAACACAGAGCCAAGGCCAGTCAACTATCGGAACAATAGGGAGACTGACCTGGACGCAGTTGCTGATAATGCGCATTCGCGCCTCCGCAATATTGATATCAGCAGTAATAGCTATAAAGCAAAGAAGCCGGATCTGATCTGTTATCACATCGCGGTATAGCTGTGATGTACTCTCTACGTCATCAAACATACTTCAACATTTCCTATACACAAAAAATCAAGAGCCTTTGGTCAAGCTAGTAAGCGAGTTAATGAGCATCTTGGTAAAAGACGCGGCAGCTCGAACCCTATTTTCTCGGATTGTTGATAAAACCATTTATGATGATCTTGCTACATTATACAGTTGGGTGGATTCGAACTAACTAGACATTACATTAGCTATCTTTTGGTAAAAATATCCTAGAAACATACAGGCTTAGAGTAACAAGGATATTTGGTGTACGGTGATTGAGTTGGTTGCGCAAACAACTTCTGTCACGCTTCCGACTGTTTTTCAGAAAGCTGTTTTCGACGCGCGACGAAATTGATCAGCGGGCGAGTCTACTACAATGCCGGAAGCTTTACAAGCGATACTTCGAAAGGAAATCCTGGACAAACAAAGCAAGAGATACTTATGAAAAGTCGAGAGCCCAATATACCGAAGGATGCTAAAGCGAATAGCCGGTTTTTCACTCCAAAGCCTGTTTTTTGAGTATTTTATAAAGTTTCAGGACTACATGCCACATGCTTGTTGCACACCGCCTTTATTCTGCTAGAACTCATGCTCAATTTCAAAAGAACGAGAACATGACGAAATTCTCACTCTAACTCTCTGTTTCTCTCAACATTCCAAATAACCAAGTGGTCACTGAAGAGTTGAACAGCCGTCGGTATCGATTCAGCTGAGTCCACATGATGGATTTCAACAGCGAGGATCATGGAGGCAAGGATATGCTGTACTATTGAGGCATGAGGATTTTTCCCATTTATTGACTCAATTTTCCTCATGGTAGTGAAGATACATCTTTGTTGACATTCTCACGTGATATGCCTCCTTTGAAGATGAACTTGTAGGAAGCCAGAGACAAAATGCATGTCGAAGTTCCCCATCAAGAAAGTCTGTTACAAGTCCCATACTCCTTCAGCATTTGTCCCACCACGACAAAACCCCCAATAGCAAAGGCAGCATAAGCAAACAAGAGCTCAATCTTGAAAACCAACTTCCAATCTAGCCGCCTCCAAGATACCAACTTCCCATATTCCCAACCCTTCTTCTCCTTCTCTTTCGGTTCGGCCCTGCCGTCCGTAAAGAGTTCTATAAGACTCGCGACATAGAACGGCAATATAGAACCCACGAACGTCCCGACTACCAACCATCCCATGATCCAGACCCTCTGTGGTTTTGTCGAGCTGCCGGTTTCGAACCGTGTGAGTCCCCCGACGACAGCCAGTGGGATCCCGGACATAACGAATGCAAAGTATGTCCATAACATAACCCGACCTGTGTTCCAGACTTGCGAACCATCGTAGTGGAAGTTGCTTGCTGTGGGGACCTTAAGATGGAGATCTGGTCGAACTGGCATTTGGGCGGTAGCTCCTTTTGGTGGTAGCTCGCTTCCCTGGATTTCCCCCCACGCTATATGGTTCAGAAAGACATTTCTGGTTATACTTTCTTGGTCTTTGCTGATCCAGCAAGGTTTTTCCAATATCTGCTCTCGTTGGTCCTCTATTGCTGTCCTCAGGGGCTTTCGAAATCCGAAGGCAGAAACCATGCGTTGAAGAGAAAGCAGTAGTTGGGCTCCGATGCTTTGGTGGGTATCTCTTGGTTCCAAATGGTCAATGCTGGCATGTTCTACCTTCTTGACTCGTTCTCCGGCATTCTTTGCTACTTGAGTAGTGACACCAGGAGTTGGCAAGATGCTTTCTTCATTAACAGTATCCTCATCCTGCGCCTCGGCAATTGGCGACCTTTCGACTGCACGAATTAAGAATCCATCGGAAACCTTCTCGAATTGTACACTTATCACTCCCTCTTTGGCTCACCATCCACGAAGCCAATGACTCGATCAAACCAACCCCCTCGTGTTGGATGCTCGGCCTCGGCCATTTCGGGAGACCGGACCAGATACATTGTAGGAAAATCTGGCGTGAGCAAGTTGCCAACTAAATTGACAATTGACATGATAATATATGGGAGAACGGTCAGGCCAAATGCAGCATATCCGTATCGCTTAATTTGATCCCCACGAGTCTTGTATATCGTCGCTGAAGCAAAGAAGACTTGAACAATCGACACTAGAGCTTTAACGAGATTGTAAGATGATGAAATCGAGACATTGGCCAGATCGTCTCTGGAACTTGTCTCAATCTTTGTGTTCGAGGGCAAACAGGCGAGTGTGTAGCCAGGAGGCAGATATCTAGATCCATGGACGATCCTGTCGTTTTCGATGATCGGATATCTTCCAAGGCCTTCATAGAAGTTCCCCGGCACTAGAACAGACCAGAAAGCTGCTGTGCTAAATGTTGTTAGCATATTCCGTTCCGGACTCCATGGACGTGTCAACGCTTACTATGGATTCGATTCAACCTCCCCAGCCTCGGCCCCGTTCTCCCCATCAGCTCTCTGAACAGCAGGAATTTCCCTATTCGAATAATCCGGCGCCTTGCAAATCTCGCATCCAGAAACAATCTGGCCATTAAGCGGTTGCCAGGCCGAGTTGCGAACGACAACGCAAAGTGCTCCAGCCCTAGCCGCTCTTTGCAACTCGTTCCCTCGACACCAAGCAGCTCTTCTAGTGATGGCCTCAATTCCCCGCAAAAGTCCAGAATAGGGGTAAATAAAAGCCATCGCAATGTCATAAGCAGTCTCCTCAAGCTTCTCACCTGGAAATGCCTTCACTGTCACGGCATGAGCCAGGTAGTTGACTGCGTAGAAGAGGAAGATATCTGTCCATTTCGAGGGCACGCAGAGGATATCGGGATCACCATGGTTGGAAGTACCTTCTGGAACAGTGATCGTGATGTTGGTTGTTGGCGCCATTATTGAGGCTGCCCTTTTTCAAGCGTTGAAATCGATATCTTAGCACCAGCAGTGTTCACCGTGAAGAGGAGCTTTATTTATGTAACCCCTGATCGCTAATTCTCCCCCGACTTTCTCAATCTCTGCCCCTGTAAATTATCAGCTGAGTTTAGATATAGAAAACTTATGAATGTCCCTGGGCCAAATAATTCAATGTATTGGTCATATAAATCCTTATATTAAAACGTGCGACTTACTCCGAGAAGTCGATGACGTAGTAGAAAAGAGATTGCTACAAGATTTACTCAGAGAAATGGAAAAGAAAAAGTGACTCCAAAAACAAGGTCCTGCGGTTATGCAAATTAATTAACGTGGGCAATTGATCATCAAGCATATACAGGTAATGATTGGATGGAAGCCTCGTGGTCAACAAACCAGTGTCCATCATCGTGATACGAGCTATGATGCTTCCTATCAAATACATAAGACCCCTGTGGCGGGGGATCGGTGTGTGGGTGATCACTACCGAAGGCAGAGAATTGGCCCCCAAAGGGACAAGTGTTGACTGCGACACGTGGCGTTCCAACTTGATCCAAAGCTCGGAGGCTCGGAACCCAGCCAACCAGCTCGTAGAGCAGTCTTGTGTAATTGATGAGGATCGTCGATGAAGCGCATACTCTCTGTAGGAGTGGGTGGCAGATTCTTATTGCGAGGGTGTTGCATTGTTTACCTGTACTCTATTACTCCGGTTACGGTACGCAAACTTCTAGTGAGTGTGGTTGAAATAATGGAACCAGGGAAAGGAAATAAGAAGAGGCAAATATCTGGGTATCCCGTAAATGGTGTACTACATAGTATGTAGACGGTTGCCTCTCTCGAGCGCGTTCCACCTCCGACACTCTCTGGGGGCTGTTGTCTCGTCGAAGCCATGAATGAGATTCGTTCACGTGGAATACGTCGGGACGTTTGGCTGAAGCACCGAGTGTTGGCGAAATTAGCAATTGCCTTCAACGGTAGGTCATAGCAGCCATAGAGCCCTTTTTGATATATAAACTTACCCCCTCCAGCATACAGGCTGATGCGAGATCTCAAGACGCAAAAGTTAAGTCAGGAAGTCGAATTAAGCGTGAGTCTCTGCTCATACTAAAAATACAATACATGAAGAAGTGGGGTCAGCATCCGTATCTCTCCCCCCCAGAGCAAGCAATGTAGAGAGCGAAGATGTTTATGCCACGTCTAAAACGCCATCTATCTATCAAGTGCTTGTGATTGACACTATATTAACCAGTCAGCATGGTATATTTCAACCTAGAAAATAAAAATAAAAAACTTACCATCTGATAATACACTCCCCTTTGCTTCAAGAGCGCTTGATGATTCCCGGTCTCCAACACCTTCCCCTCGCCAAGCACAAATATCACATCTGCGTTCTGCACAGTAGCGAGCCGATGAGCCACGACGACCATTGTTCGTCCCGCGGCAGCTCTCTCAAACGCTACTTGAACCAACTTTTCACTCTCGGAATCTAAACTCGATGTCGCTTCGTCAAGAAGGAGAATTTTAGGATCACGAATCAAAGCTCTTGCGATTGAGATTCGCTGCTTTTGGCCTCCACTGAGGGCTACCCCCTTATTTCCAACATCCGTGTTGTATCCTTCTGGAAGCGAGGTGATAAAGTCGTGGATTTCGGCGTCTCGACATGCTTGATGCAACTTCTCAATTGGGGTCGACTCGTCCATAGAAAGGAGAATGTTCTCTTTGATAGTGCCTTGAAAGAGAGTGGGCTCTTGGGAAACGAGGCCGATTGCCTTTCGGTATTCCACTACATCAATATCCGCGATATTGTTGCCATTGGCGATTATTTTGCCTTTCTGAACCTCATAAAATCTGTATTGTGTTAGTTAGTAGCCACAAATACTTTACGGGACTGTCAATACCTTTCGAGTAGCGAGACAATACTGGTCTTGCCACATCCTGAGTCACGTTAGCTACTAACCATTTCCCTGGCTGAGTCCACCATACCTGAAGGTCCGACAAGCGCTACAAACTGTCCTTTCTCAATCTAGCAACTGTATCAGTAAACTTCACAGATTCGTATAGAAGGGACGTACTATCAGATTTAATCCTGTAAATATCGGAATATCACGAGTAGGATACTTGAACCACACATCCCGAAATTCGATTTTGACACCATCAGTTGTATCTTGAAGTCTCAAGGTACCTTTAGCTGCCGAGGTGTCCCGTACGCGGAAGCTGAGAATCCTGTTCGCAGCAGCAGATGCTTGTGCAACATTAGGGC
>JAJSPD010000163.1:0-40122 GCA_021307315.1 Bisporella sp. PMI_857 | reverse complement strand
ACTTATTTTATATATTTAAAGCTTATTTAGGAAATGTACTTCCAAGTAGCACGAGCTGAGCGCGCTTGTGTGAAGTCGCGTCTACTTAAAAAAGGTAAGCATCTTCGAACCGGCGAGATGCTAAAGCTACAGACAAACATAACAAAATCATAGGCCAGAGAGTTTTGCGGCGTAATTCAGAAAATTGGGTTTAAGCCTGCTGTTAGTATAGCTAGTTGCAAACAGCGCGTGCTACGGAAAATAGCGATTATGTCGCTATCGACCGAAACAGTGTATAGTAAAGTTACAAAGCCGATTCGAGATGTTTTGACAGAACTGCAAAAAACTGATCTTTTCTTAGTCCGAAAAATCACCGAAAAGATTACGAAACGAAGCCGAACCGGAAGCAAAAAGCTATAAAGCATAAGCCACGAAAATGGCTTACTTCGTTATAAAAAAGCTGTATATGTTTTTAACGAGAGATCAATACGTGCGGAAATTATTTACATACATTATAATAAGAAGCTTACTGGCTATTTTAGCGTACGCAAAACGCGTAAGCTAATTAGCCGAAAGTACTATTGGCTAAGCTTAAAAAAGAATGTTAAAAGTCATGTTAAAACGTGCGCGGAATGCTAAAAAAGCAAGCCGAAAAAGCACCGAATTTACAGCGAGTTAGCTTCGATTTTTATTTTTTTGAAACTTTAAAAAGAAATAACTATAAATTTCATTACAGATTTACTGCTTAGCAAAAAGCACAACTAAATATATAACTCTATACTAGTTATAGTTAACAGATACACTAAACTAGCACGCTATATAGCTGTACGGAAAAATATTCAAGCTTATAAGTTTGCGGATTTGTTTATAAACTACATTTATAAAGATTTCGGATTTTCGAAAGAAATTACTACCGACAAAAAATTCGTTTTACAAGCAAATTCTAAAAAGATTTTATGTATTACTTTAAGGTTCGCCGCCGACTTTTTACCGTTTTCTATTTACAGACAAACGGCTAAACAGAAAAACAGAATTAAACTTTGGAATTCTATTTAAGAACGTATTGCAATTACAGACAAAATAACTAAGTTTTGAAACTGGCTTTAGCGGAATTTATATACAATAACTTTGTCTATTTAAGCACCGGCAGCACACTGTTTAAGCTACTTTACGGCTTCGATTTTAAGCTAGGCTTGAACGTCGAAAACGACGTTCTCGAAAAAAAAGTGCTAGCAGCTGAAGAAAAAATCAAGCTATTAGTGGAAAAACGAGAAAAGCTTTCGAGCAACCTCCGGAAAGCCCACGAAAAGCACAGGAAGTACTACAACGTCAAGCACAAGCCAACTCGTTTCTGTGTGAAAGAAAAAGTAATGCTAGCGTTAAAGAACATTCGACAATTTAAACTTAGCCGCAAGCTTGTAAATAAGTATTTAGGGCTATTCGAAGTCGTGGAAATTATAGAAAATCATAAGCAAGCCTACAAGCTAAAATTACCGTTATTCTACAAGATCTACAATATGTTTTATGTGTCTTTGTTAAAGCTGTGGCATAAGCGTAAAAAAGCCGTAGAAAAACCGCCGGCTGTTTTAGTACAAGAAAAAAAAAAGTACGAAGTGAAAGCTATTTAAGCCCACCGAACTACAAAGAAAAGAATGGAGTATTTAGTACGCTAAAAAGAGTATTCTTTTGCGAAAGATTTATAGGAGCTCGCAAAGAACTTTTAAAACGCCGATAAAGTAGTGCAGGAGTATTACCGAGGATTTACATTTGAAATAACAAAAAAGTCGAAAAAAAAAAAGCGGAAAAAAACCGCTTATTATAGTCTGAGATTCGATTATTGCTTATTTCTATTCATTTAGAGCGAGTATTGTTGATTGTTTTATTGTACTCAGCCTTTACTGTATTCAAAATAGCACCTGAAGCTTGTAATACCGGCTTGAACGTCGAAGACGACGTTTTAGAAAGAAGGGCACTGTCAGGTGCCAGGATGTCACGTGCTAAAGGGCAAGGAGCGGCTCGGTAAAAGCCATGATGCTGGCACACATGGGCACGTGGGCAGCCGCCAGGGTACGGAGGGTATAAGTAGGGGACTCGGGACGTAGTAGAGAGGGTAGAGATTAGTCTTGTATCAGAATTGCAGTTGACTTGTGCCACACTACTCCAGCACCATACATTATTACAATCGCAGCTATATACTATTTTTTTCTGTAAACTACTGCTTACTACTTTAAATCGACTAATACAAAAAGCATAGTTATACTGTGCTGCTTAGGCTTGAATTAATCGATATAACTTATTTTAAAAGCTATATATAGCTTCTGGTAGTAGTAGCATTTAAAGAAAGTTTAGTGAAAGTACTAGCGATAGCGATAGTGATTTTAGGGCTGGCAAAGCGCTCTTAGAAAAGAGTTTTGGTGTAGAAAAAGAAAGATCTATGATTTTACAGCTAAAAAACAGTAATTACTGAAGCTTTGGTTGCTTTACAGGCTCGTAGTCGTGTTTACGGGTGATTTTGTGGTTGTGTTGGGGGTACGCGTTGCGCTTAGTCAGAATTATTAACGTACCCCAGGGGGTACATGTATTGGGACCCGGAATACGGCTGGTCCGATTGGTAAAATGAAATAGATTATGTCTATAAAGCTCTGTCTTCTTAAATGCATCTGGGACATCAAGTCTCTAGAGATTATAAATTGAGTGGTAAACTAGTATAGACCGGGTGGAGGGCGATGGCTGAACACCTGTATGCGGTGCCCTCTACGAACCTGGAATCGGTATTACTCTCCTGAGGCAGTTTAATAACGATTCCAAAGCCGAGATTCAGCCCAAACAGTGATGTAGAAGGATTCCTGGGGCCAAAGTAAAAAAAAAAGCAAAGTTTTCACGCTAAAACCAGAAGTTTTTCTGTAAAAAGTATTACTTCGATTCAACAACAAACTTTTTACAATACTGAAAAACGAGTTGAAACACGACTTAAACTACTTTCGAACTAGTTTTCAATTATTTGCACTTGTTTATTATACGAGTTTCGGAATACACATCGTAAAAAAACTGAAAAAGTAAACCGGAAAAATAACGGAAAGTTACACGTACAACAAAATAACAACACAAGCACTTAAATAGCTCGTACTTTCGATAAATATATACTTATAGCCGAAAGAAAAATCGCAAAAAAAAGTCGACAAAACGAAAACTGTAATAAAGAAAAACGTGTAAAAAACGGAAAAATCGACAAACGTAAAAAACTTTTTTTCATTGAAACTCGATCTTTAACACTTACTAGAATATATAAAAGGTTTTTTTGGAAAAAGTATATTAAAGCTACTAGTCTATTAATATTGGCTAGTACAGTTCTTGTAAAGTACTTATGCCTTTGTTTCGTTTTTTTTTACTCTCGAGAATTTGTATATATTGTCAACTCCTCAACCGAATTGCTAGGCCCGAGTGCCCCGGCCGTGCTACATAGTCCTCGACTGATACAGCACGTTAAAAGGGATAATAATAATAATAATAGTATAGACCGGGTAAGAGGCTAGACAAAGGAACCTGTACAAACCTCTATATCCACTATTGAATAGCTTATTAAATACAGTCCATATTTTAGAAGTATTGTACTTAGAAGTGTGGGGCAAAAATAAAATCATTTTGGGTTTCAAACTGAAGCTGATTTCGAATTTTACTGTAATCAAGAGGTATTCTTTCTTCAAACAAACATTCCTCATTATTGTGCACCATAATAAAGAGCTGACAGTTACGAGCCCTAACAATCTTAATATTATAGTGATGGAAAAGGCGGCTCATTTAATCCTTTAGTGGTTAAGCTCCTACACACATGCCCAGTTATTTGGATCCTTTGGATTACCTAGACCTCGAAAATGATTCCTTCTTGGCCATCGACAATGCCTTCTCTTAAAGTCTATACCCGCATCTTTGGTGCCATTGATGTATGCCGTACCAGTGATAGTATCAGGTGCCACACCGTTCTCAACCCAACGAACCATTGCCATCAAAACATTCTCTGCCGGGTCTAAACCTGCAAGGTTTCGTGCTTGATTCCCTATGAAAGATGCTCCGGGTCCTCCACCACAATGTGCCATACCAGAGACAGGGAAATATCGATAGAACTGGTCTAGCTGGGCTGAAGAAAGGCCCATAGTTTTTGACACATGCTGATAGTATCGCGGTGAATTGCTGCTCGAGATAATTCCATCAGCTAAGCCATGATAATGGAGAAGTTTGCCTTGTCTCTTCTTGAAAGCTGATAGATCGCCATGCCAGGTTTCAATATCATAGCGGTTTAATCTCGACGACAGAAGCCAATCCTTTGGGGTGAGCGATGTAGGATCCCAGGAAGCGTTATTAAATATGGCGTAACGGAACCAATCAGATGCACCAAATGGCTGCCCATTGAAGTAGGTCTGTGGCATACCTGTGAGCTCAGCACCAACCTGCATTTCAGGGTATACAAGACTACCAGCTGTATCGTAGAGCGGCGAGAAGGTCTTGCGAACAGTCTCCGCTTGAGTGGGTGTCA
This sequence comes from Bisporella sp. PMI_857, assembly GCA_021307315.1. Classification (NCBI taxonomy): domain Eukaryota; kingdom Fungi; phylum Ascomycota; class Leotiomycetes; order Helotiales; family Helotiaceae; genus Bisporella; species Bisporella sp. PMI_857. Next base: position 35,612 of record JAJSPD010000163.1, on the reverse strand, counting down.
AACAATCACTAGAATTCTCTTGCCCGGGTGTGCAAATCAAACCATCCGGATTATATTTGCACAAATCCGGGGACTCTAAAATTCCGTCAACGTAACCGTCCAAGCCATCGCATTGTTTGAGAATGTCATTGTGGATTGTGGTCCACTTGCTTATCGGGACAAAGGTCGCAGATCCAACGGGTCCCGACAAAACTAGGAAATTGCTGCTCCACGATGTCAAATTGTTGAATGAGAAAGCAGGGGCTCCTGCAACGATGCCATCAAAATCATCCGGGAATGATTGTGCCTCTTTGAAACCTTGTCTTCCTCCCGTAGAACATCCAAGATAGTAACTTTTCGTGTGCTTCCTGCCGTAAAACGTCTTGGTGATTGATTTCCCGGTGACGACACCTAGATGCAAGGCCCGGTATGCGAAGTCCTCAACTACGCCAGGATTGTTCAAAAATGCCTGACCAGACATTCCATTATGACCATTATTGGTACCAACTGCTGCGAATCCAAGGCTTGTGGCGTAGTCAATATCTTCGTACTGGACACACCCCCCAAGTCCGCCATTGCCTGCGCTGAGGAAGCGTCCAGTCCAGTCCTGGGGAAGCCACGCCTCCATACTCACCCCTGAGATAGATGATGTTGGAATGTACAATGAGACGCGACATATATTGGAGCTGACGACCTGCAGAGGCCGACCACAGCTAGCATCGCTATTGGGGAATTGCAAGGTTGTCCCAGCAGGGACGAATTGCGAAAACGAGATGTTCGCTCCAGGAATGTCTAGTTTTTTCACCAGAGATGCACATTGTGCTGGGAATTGGGATGCTGTTGAGCCCCAATTTGGCATGGCGTCTAGCAAAGTAGCGCAGCATGCCATGAGAATAAGATACTTCATGGTTGGCAGCGAGGCTAGGGATTAGAGATAGTAAAGTGATACAGATACATAATAGCAATAGCTACCATATCCTCACGATATATACCAGATATTTTGACATCATGTGCAAGTACCAGATTCTGTCCCCTCTCTCCTATCTCAGAAGCGGCGATTAGGTTCATGGCGATCAAGCCAGTAAGAGCGGCAGTTCGCTTCGAGCCTTGATTATTACTGCTCCGAAGAGTTATTCATCCGAACCTCTCCACTATCAAGTGTTAATGCTCCTGTGGCGTTATGATGGCTATGCGGGGTTCTATCTGAACTGGGACCAGCTCCTTTAATAATGTGAGTGATCAGGTCAGGTACTGCAATCTGCTAGAGATAGTTCCAGGGACCGTAATGTAAAGGCAATCGGCAGTTCTTCTTCTCCTGCCTACAATTGTACCGATGTCACAGTCTAACTTCGGGTAAACCCTGGGAAATCAACGGCCGTAAGTGCACAGGTGTATTTTCGGGAAAATACCGGGTCATCTTCGGTAAAACCCAATTCATCAGGCAACAATTCCTGCAAGTATATTGAATGTCTGGATGATTATATGAAAGATTAGACTTGCTTTTGAATCGAAATTAGGAATTTAAGAAGGTGTTAAAAATTATTCGCTTGTATAACAGTAAATGCTGTTGAAGTTGTTGTGGGTTTAGTAAATCAGAGCTAACCCGCCACCCCTGGCAAAGCGAATATAGACCAACAAGCCTCACTCTACCTTATGCGGCAAGTCAATACGAAAGTGCAAGACCTCGATATGGAGTTTCCGCATAACCCTTACCATCTTAAAAGTTCACATGTTTGAATTCTAAGCTGCATATCAACCTTGGCGACTAACTCTCACCAATGGATAGAGCCGTAGATCTCTGTGTTCCTTGCAGTAAAAGAGAAAATTGGCAGGATAAATATATTAACACGGGCTGTGCGGGGACAAAGGCCCTTTAACTCCCAGATTTGTGATTGGTGTACATCCGAAGCGCAATCCTCAGTGAAAAATTGAATATATTGGTTTAGACTGGAAAATAATTTGAATGCCAAAGGCGGGGAAAGAATACTTTCGTATGATCAATGTCCGAGCAGGCTTGGTTAGATGTTAATTGATACCGAATTGGAGATACAATCTTCGGCCTTACTCCTGACTTAAATAAGCTTATTGCACATGGCGCTTGAGATTGCAATATGAAGCTGTTAATGTATCCAACATAATGAAGCTTCAAAATATCTTTCAGAGCACATTTCTTTTGATTACAAGCTGTGCTACTCTCAGCACTGCCATTGGAGAGAAATATATTCTTGCTCCAAAGAATCGTGTAGTCTCTCCGCAGTCACTCCTTGCGAGCCATGGCAATATTTCAGCAGCTACGACGTCCAGTGCCACGTTCGCTGGTTTCAACTCTTCTATAACACTGGATTTTGGTCGCAATATAGCTGGCACGGTGCAATTTAATGTTCGCTCCTTATTGGGTTCCGGTCAATATCTTGGATTCACCTTTACTGAAAGCTCCATGTGGATTAGTCCCTACCAATCCGATTCTGGTACAAGTGCAAAATTCGACAGTCCGCTGTGGTTCGAGGTAACGGCAAAAGGAAATTATGCGGCAGAGAAGAAGCATCAGCGGGGTGGATTTCGGTACATGAGCATCTGGCACAACTCAACGGGTACAATCAGTATAGATGGCATTTCCGTGAACTTCACAGCGTCACCAGAAATGCCCGACCTTCGAGCATACACTGGATATTTCGAGAGCGAAAGCGAGAAACTCAATCGGGTGTGGTATGCTGGAGCGTACACAAACCAGTTGTGCAATGCAGACCCTGCTTATGGCAACGCACTTGGTATTCCAGGCACAGACTGGTACTACAACGCGTCTATAGCCAGTATGTTAGCTCTCTTCTTGGTTCACATATACGTTTGTCAAAGATGAAAGGTCTTGAGAATCACATTTTCCTACATATCTAATAGCTGAATCATAGATGGCACTTCCGTACTCATGGATGGCGCGAAGCGAGATCGATTGGTTTGGCCCGGTGACATCATCATATCTGGTCCTGCAGTCTTTGTCTCGACATACAGCTTGGATGGCATAAAGAATGGCATAGACTCATTGTTTGTGCTTCAGCAAAACGACGGACGATTACCTTGGGCTGGCACTCCCTTCACTGGCCCCGGCCGCTTTCCATTCAGTTTTACATACCACCTTTACACACTGCTCGATGTGTACTATTATTACCTGTATAGTGGCGACTTGGAGTATGTGAGACATTATTGGACTCAGTATAATCTAGCTATATCTTGGTCTCTGGCCACTATTGATAGCTCAAGAATGGCCAATGTAACAAGTACAAATGATTGGCTTAGATCGGGCATGGGGGGCCACAATATAGAAGTTAGTCCTTAGAAGCAAATTGCCCCCAGATCATACAGCTTAGCTTATGCTTACTCTTATCTCATAGGCAAACGCTATTCTATATTATACTCTGGACCTTAGCGTTCGCTTGGCCAAAGCAGTTGGTGACGAAAGCAGGGTAGGTGCTTGGACGTCCGCCATGCAAGGAATCAAACAAGCAATCAACGACCGGCTTTGGGACCCTAAATCGAATCTATATTTTGATAATGATCACAACCAATCCGAAACCGCAGTGCGCCCCCAAGATGGAAATTCATGGGCAGTTATTGCTGGTATCGCTAACGATGAACGTGCTGCCGCTATCAGCACTTCTCTAAAGCAACGATGGATCCGGCCGTTCGGGGCCCCAGCTCCGGAAGCCGGGCCAACAATCTCCCCCTTTGTATCGGGCTTCGAAGCCCAGGCTCACTACATCGCAGGCTTCCCTGAGCGTGCGGTGGACCTGATAGAGTTCATGTGGGCGGATTTCATGCTAGATGACCCGCGAATGACGAACAGCTCCTTCATCGAAGGTTACTCAACCAATGGCGATCTACATTACGCGCCATACGATGATAACGACGCTCGTATTAGTCACGCTCATGGATGGTCTTCCGGCCCCACATCAACATTGACCTTCTTTGGCGCGGGCCTCCAGGTTGTTACAGCTCTCGGCAAAACCTGGCTTATTCAGCCAAAACTTGGCGGCCTAAAGCACGTTTCTGCTGGTTATAAAACATCTCTAGGCGCATTCTCCGTGGACTGGGTTCAGCTTGACCAAGTTCGTGTAGTAGGGCACTTCAAAACACCTGGAAACACTTCTGGGACATTGATTCTGCCAAAGGGGAATGACAATGTCGTGGTTCGGGGACCAAGAGGTATTGTTGGCAGCCCTAAAGTTACCAATCAAGGCCTTGTATTTGCCGACTTACCAGGTGGTGACTATATAATCAAGTTTTGAGTTGCTATGTAGTTAAAATACAAAGTTCATACATTCTGAAGTGTCGAAAACTGTCCGACTTCGGGTTGAGCAGATGGACGAAAGGTTCAAAATATAAATATGGATAATTTTCGCCGTTTGAGAATGGTTAAAGCTAAATTGGGAGGTCTAAAAGGATTCCTCCCTGCCCATTGTATAGCCTTCATAGTCCCATATCTCCGGAGCGAATTCTCACCGCCAATCTGAAGATAAACGAAAACTAGTGCCTTTTCGCTTTTATACAAGATTGTTTAAAGGTTCAAGGGCACTTGGCAGTAAAGCTTTGAGAATCCAGATTTTGTAAATCTACAGAGTTTTTCAAGTCATTAATGAATGAATTTACCAAGTCTACAGATAATAGTGATGGGGACTGCTTGGCTCCTTCGGCTGATCGACGCGCCACCTCCTAGTCATTCATCGGAATGTAGCTAGAAAATATCAAAGTCTTAGTGTTCGGGGAATGCGATATTGTGGTTTTATTTACTTAAGCAGATGGCACTTCCTCTCTTCATATGTCTACCACCTATTGTTGGGGATAAATACTTTCCGTTATACTTCCCTTTCTTGGCCGGTCTCGATTCCTGGCCGCGTTGCTTTTGTGAACGCTAAATACATTTAATTCATCTCGAATCCATACAAACATATGTTTGAAGATTGTAGGCTTTCTGACGAAACTGCCCTTGGATACTTAACTTGACCCGCTTACCGAGAATGAAATTATTCTCGCTTGTGAATAGGGGTTAGATCACGTGCCGGAAAAGTCTAAACAGCTAAACTTACCGCTTCTCTCTTCCTTTCACATTTAACTTCTGCAATTTTACCAATATTTAACCATATTTTTCCACTTGAAAGCTTCATATATCGAGCCCTTCGTTCCACCTCACAAATATCCCTCCGAACAACGGATGTATGCCGCTACCCGGTAAATTACCCCTAAGCAAACTGCGAAAAGAACGCTTCCGTATTTCGGAGAGCGAGAGGTGTGGATGAACGGCTGCCTGTCCGCAGTATGCAACCGGGTCATTGCCGCCCGCACAACCGTTGTTGATGCCGTTTGGAACGACATAAATGGCGCTGTTGTTTGCAAGAGCCGGGAGACCGAAGCAAGGTAAGATGCCGCTGTTGGGTCTTCTCCGTTGAAGATTTTGGTCGTAGAACCGCCGAGCGGGTGCCAAAGAAAAGGTCAACCTATGTATAGGGTTGTTGTCGTACTGATATGGGAGCTTCATAATATATTGACTTTGCTTGCCATTGGCTGTAACCGTGTAAGTTTGGCTGCCAATGGTCAAATTCTTGCCGCAGCCAGCAGATTTATTGGCAAATCCAATGTCCAGAGATGCCAGGGCAATAAAGGCCATGGCTACAGCTAGCATGAAATTCGGACGTTTTATGCATTTCCTCTATAGTTCTGACAGTAGGATGGAAGTTGCTGTTGACACATGTGAGACAAGAAAATGCAGCAAAAAAAAAAAAGGCTAAGGAAGACATTGCCAACGCTGGCTAGGTAGCTACATAACTATGCTATAGAAGGAAAGAATTTATATGTCTCTTGCCAATCTTCCATCAAAGTTCAGGCTATAGGTTAGCTAATCACCCAACCTTGGCCGGTCCCTTGGTGCGACTGCAAGGGAACAAGTTTTCGATGACAGCAGTTGTAGCAATATAGCTTTGGTTCGCTCATTATGCTTTTCACCTCAAACTTTCGTATTGCTAAAATATACTGGATCACTTCCCTAATCGTAATCCTATTCGTGCATTTTCTAGATACTAGACTGGTACCGTGTCCGCCGCTTGAGCCATTTTCCTATATTGCTGCGGATCCTGTTGCCTGCCTTTAGAATGGGGACATTCAGTAGATCTAGATAAGTGGCTGAGTAACCCATTGTAAGTGTTAACCAAACTCAACTCTTTTACTCCAAATGCCGAGTTTTAGACAGTCAACATCTAGTGCAATAATCTGCACGCCTTCCTCGCTTGTAGGACGAGTAACGCACCCATGTCTAGGTAGCTGTTTCAAGGGCACAACCAGCGAATTGGATATTAAACGACTTAACTTGACGTCTCTAACGATTTTTTCCCGTATACTACTAACACTGTAGCTATTCCAATTTCCTCTTCTGAGTTCAAGCACTCTGCTTCGTATCTAGGAGAACGCATATCTCTTTATATAAAGGGATGCTTCCTTTAAAGTCCGTAGAGGTGCTCGAATGGGGTGACAGATCCAGGTTACTCAAGTATCACTGACTGTTGATCATACGTTCTATTGGTTCCTTCGAAATAGCTATATAGGATCTCAAGGAGCGAGATTCCTTGAGCATTTCCGCGCCGGTGGACTAGTAAACTTAACTAGATTTTGAAGCAATTTCCCTTTTGCGTTGTTGACCATTCGACAGGCCGACCTATCGACCATTGCAACAAGACTTTAGACTCCCCATCATTTGTGTATTCATGGGAAATGTGCTTATGCCGAGGCCCAGGCAAGCTTTATACCCAAAGCCTTGTTTATCATTCTTATTCATTTTATAACGATCCTCTGCTTAGTGGCCACGCCATGAAGTCTCATGAGGAAGCTTCCGTGCGATTGCTGCTTATTATATACGGGGTTGCTCATGAGATTTCCCATATATAGCCACAAAAGTTGAAAATCCGAGTCGCCATCCTCAGAACCTTGCCGGAGTTCAATTGGCCGAGTTCAGTTTGGGTCACTTGAGACCAGATAGTCAGCATTTAGAAGTATATCAAGAATTGAAAGTTTAAGATATCGAAAAGAAGCTGCTAAATCTGTGGACCAAGCCGCGGCCTGAGCCAGTATCCCTGAGTAAATTCCACCTGATGTGATCTGGTGTGAGAGGAAACATCGCAATATCCGTCCTCCGCCAGAAATAGACAAATCTCAAATACTTGTATATAGATTGTTGGATCAAATCGGAAACGGCACTTGAAGAGAAGAAAGGAGACTCGCCACGTAGCTTCACCTCATCGAAGACAAGAAACTCGCTGCTCTGCGGCCCCGCTACCAGAAGGCACGAGTTCATTGAGGATGGCTACTGGAGGCGTTGTAGCGGCGTTATTGCTTTGAACTATCCAAGATGCGTGGGCAAAGCAGATTCTAACGGATGTTCTGCGAATTGAATCGCGTGTGGCTGATTTCTTGCTTGCTGGCATTGAATGAATTGGCTGTTTTGGCACTTGTGGGACCTGGCAGGTGTTTTGAGCATGAACACGGCTTTACCTGTGTATCTTATAACAAGAAGCGCCAGACTTGAGAATGAGCAGATGGAAGCATTGAGGCGGAAAGCGTGGATTTTAACACAAGGCTGATGAAACCTTCACAAAAGTTCAGGAGATAACAAAGTACCTAGAGTGAAGGGAGCTTTAGCCGCCGCCCTCAAAAACATAGATCGTTGTATAATATGACCAAACAGAGGAGGTATTCGACTAAAGAAAGCCGTATGGATGCATATTAAACTTGCCATAGCATCTCACCAATAAATCCTCTATTATCTTAGAAGACACCACACAGTATATGCTCAGCAGCCTAGCAGCAATGAAGTAAATGAATTGCTTATTGGAAACTACGAATACACAACTTCATTCAACACCCCGATTCTGCCCCTTTGCCCCATATCGCTATGATGCCATGCTTGTAAAGAAAAAGTAACAGTCAGACCCAAGGAGGTATAAACCATCCTGCTAGTATATCTTCTCGATATTTCTTCCTTTTCTTCCCAGGGTATGTCCATTCACGTTATTCTCATCAACCACCAATTTATCATCCCGTTTCAACTCTTCAGCTTCCCCCGCTTCCATATCCGCTAAAGGCTATACGCCGATATTTAGAGTTGCTAGGGGGTCTAGACTCCCGGTTCTTGTGACGAGCTTATGAGGTCTTCTTAGGGGCGGCGGCAGGGGGAGCACCGACGTATTTGCCCACATCAGTGGCGTCATGGAAGGTCCGTGCTCCGCCCTTGATACCATCCCACACTTGTCGGGCAGCGGGAGGATTGCCCTGTCTGCCAACAAGCGAATCAATTTGGGCCTCTAATCGACCAAAGGAATTTTTAACAAAGGCTGATTGCGCGAAGCGGGCACGTAAGAAGGCGGTGTAGATGGCGAGGAGGATCCAAGAGCCGCGGGTGAAGATGATGGCGGAGAGTAGAAGGCGAATCCAGAGAAGAATCTCGAGGATAGCCACGAGCCCCATTGAGGTATCATAGTACTCCTTGACAAACTTGCCAATGGTGTCTGCGATGGCATTTGGCTTCTGGATTGGCTTCCCGCTCGGAGAGGTTCCTGTAATAGGGGAAGGTTGAATGGTTGGGATCAGGTTTGTTCGAGTGTAGGTTGCAACGTGGAAGACCGAGTAGACACCAAATGGTAGCATAGCTAGAGGATATTGGGGGGAGAAGAGCCAAACAAGGGCCATGGCTATGAGCAAGTTAGCAATCGGGGGTTACACGAGGAATTAAACGACCCGTACCGAGATATTGAACGTTCTCATCAGTGATTAAAGTGAGAACACCAGTCTGGGGTTTGGCGCCAGCCCTGGTGCGAGCCCTGAGCGCCTTGTAAACCACGATGCCGTATGTGACGGCAGCCGAGATGAAAGCAAGGCGGTAGGAGAAGCGAGCCCACCCTGAGCCAGAATTGAAGGTGATGTAGGATAAACTGTATCGGGTAAGGGAGAAGAGGAGTGTGACGTGTCTGCAAGGAAAGATAATTAGCTTTTTCTCTCTCTTCATTTTATTTATCTACCCCGCGCGGAGCTGTAGGTGGAAGAGCTTCATGGCTGGACCCTCAAAATCAGGTGTCAAACATGACAGCTTTCGCATCACCCCAGCACCAGATATATTGTTTTGATGAGAAGTTTTGTATTTTGAGAGAGAACATACCCAACGAACCAGGCGACTGAGAGAAGTATTAGCAGCTGCAATTTGTGTGCATTCTTTGTAGGGAGAGCTGGGAGAGGAGAGGTGTGATGACATACATTGTAAAGTCTGAGCCAATTGTAGCAGCCTTTGCGTCAACGGCAGCGAGGCAGGCGGTGGAGGAGCCATTGCGATGGAAGTAAAGTAACGGCAGCTGGAAGCTGAAGGGGAGGTAGTGTTTCTGATTTGATTATTTGTGGGTAGTGGTAAAGGGTCTTGGGAGTGTAGTTGATTGTTTGTCGTAATGGGATATGGGAATTATTGGGATTTGAGCTTGGTGGGTGCGGTGCTGTGCGGTGCGGTGTGAAAGAGAAGAAGATGGGGAGGGTGGTGGTGGTGGTGGCTGGGTTCAGAGTGGAAAAGGTGTCAAAAGGCCAAAAAGGTCAGGCTGTGGAAAATAAAGAAACGTCAGAAGCGACTGGGGGGGTTTGAGGCAGGTGCTAAAGCTGGAGGCTGGGGGGGTGGCTGAGGGGGGGAATCAACTTACTCAGTTAAACTTTGTTAATCAATTGTCTCCTGCGAATATTCTTTCAAAAAGATGAAGATATATATATCATGAAGCTATTTCCAGGTCCTAAAAATGGAATTGTGTATGTGTTTATATCATAATTCTTCTATTCTTTCTGCCTTGATTCGGTGGGTAAAGCCCCCCCAAATAAACAAGCCACGCAGCGTCATCGGGTGGCTTTCGATTTTGGAGGGGGGAGACACTGGATGATGATGATCATCATCATCATCATCATCACCCTAATTCACATTCACATGCTAGAGACAGACTAAAATTTCAAAGATAGCGAATCATATACCGAGATATACATCATCATCAATTAATCATTTAGATGAGCACCGCCACAGTCGATGACATACAGTACAAAAGTATGTTCCGGAAGCATCCCCCAAAATTCACATCTGGATAAGGAGGAGGGGCCGGAGGGGTCATACGCCAACCCCATAATTTCTATCCAGTGCTACTTCGAGCACGCGACGAGATATTAGTACCCGGCATCCAGTTCAAAGTAGCCAGTTCATAGGAGCAAAGAAAATGAACCAAAGATAAACACACCGCGGAAAGACCTGATTCATCCTGGGATTCACGCATCATAATAATACAAGTCTAAATACAACAGGAGCGCCATTACAGTTCTTCCTGCCATGGCACTATTATCTCCTCCTCCTGATCTGCAAAACTTCTCCCATAAGGACCGTAATAGTCCTTGAACACCCTCTGCAAAAGCTTGTTGCTGATGCTCATATGACCGCCCGGCGTCGTCAGGAATCGCAGTGCTCCCTTCTCGTCTAAGGCTTTCAGCCCAATCCAATCCCCTTTGTAGAGGTCCCTCTCTCTCAAGGGAGTCACCTCGGTGCCGTTGACCTCGCTGAACCAGCCAGACTCCTTGGGGATCACGGTCACGTCATCCTCGAACAGATACATCACGAACCGCTCTAGCTTCTCCAGGTTCTCTTTGTACGTCTTGTTCTTGAGAATACGTTCGTTATTGATATCTGCCAGGAAGTTGCTCGACTCCAGGTATTGCTCATATTGTAGAGGATCACGGAAGTATTGCGCCGGGACCAGCCGGCTCTGGACAAACGAGGACCAGGTGTTGTAGCGTAAAAGTCCTTCCGCCCCACGGCAGAGCCAGTCTGTTGCCGCACAGGATTGGAATTCGGAGATACCGTTGTGCTGGCTGCCAAAGGTAACGAGACTTCTTACTGGCGGGAAGTTGCATCTCTCAATGTAGCCTCTCAAGAACTGACCCCCTTGTGAAAATCCAAGCGCATCGACAGCAGGGGCAGTAGAGAGGATGGGATGAGCCGCGAGATCTGCGCATACTTTTTCGAGTTGCGTCGTGACGTTGCCGAAGAAGGTTGCAGAGCGATCAGCATTGGGATCTTCGCTGAGCCGGATCACGTAGACTAGAGTTCCTGGATTCGTTTCCTCTGCCAGTTGCACTACCTGAGCGATACCGTCTGCTGCATAGTTATCTCCCAGCCCATGCCATATAATAAGAGGAAGAGGTGTATCATCATCGTCGTCGTCGTTGTTGGAACGAGGAACAGTCGGAAGGATGGCAGCCTGGATGAGGGCCGCAGTTACTAGGAAGCTTAACAGAGCCTGTAGGCGTGCCATGATGGCTTCAAGATGTTGAGAGAAACTGATTGACGGTGCAGATTGATGATAAAGGTTAGCTAGGTGGTTAGTTGTATTGGATGGACGTTCAAACGAGCCTGCGAACAAGCTTTACCTGCCGGCAAGGCAACAGAGATATATGGTTTCGGCGACGCTGGAACAAGAGCAGAGCAGGGGTAGGTAGGGAGTGCAATAGCTACGGGAGGGCTTGGCATCATACGTTCAGCCAGCCAATCACACAAGCAGGATGTGCACGACAAGCTTAATTCACGTGCCAAGACCAGGCTGCGATAATGTGTATATCCCTCCAACACTGGAATATGGTATATATATTATATGCATTTGAGGTATCAATGTGGAGAGACCAGAACCATTTCAATGTATAAAGCAGATCCTTTGTATGGTCATCAAGTTTTATTTTTATTTGCTCGCAACCAAGGCACTTCTCAAATATATCAGGCTGTGATTGCTGGTCCAGCCCTATATCACAGCCCTGTGTACTCGCTTTTGGCCAATCATTGAAGCTTCCGTTATTCGCCCAACACAACATACAAATGGAGCGCTGTCGCCAAGAAGAAATTCCTCTGGGAAGAGCATCCACCACCACAAAGTTGCCATACAGCCTGGTCCTGCGAAGTATCACCCAGACCAAGTCGTCGACACGGACATTTTCAAGCCCGAGCCACCCAAGAAAAAGATTAAGGACCGAATCATGGCTCCCTCTGCAACCGCCCCTCCTCTTGTTGGCCCAGAATCTACGGTCAAGGTTTCTACCCAGTACTACTTCCAGCAAGAGATCAACCTCAAAATCACTGCTGTCGGTTGGGATGCGCAGAGAGAGGACCAGTGCAGGATACAAGGCGTACAGCTGCTCCATGATATCCGCCACTCTCTTCAATTGTGATGCCACCTTATGCGACATTGACCTGCAACTGCTGACTCTTCTTAGACCAGCTCAAACTTATACTTGCGCTGCCACATACTATCATCGCTTCCGGCTTGACCATAAAGACGGCGGGGGCGGCATTCAATCCTATCAGTGGCAAGATGCGGCGATTGCAGCCTTGCTGTGTGCATGTAAGATTGAGGATACCCTAAAAAAGTCGCGCGACATTCTCTGCGCGGTCCACAACTTCAAGTCTACGGATCAACTGAGCCCTGATGACTCGGTAAGTCTATTCTTAGGGCCGTCTATTTAAATCACTTTGCTAACCTATCACGACAGAGATTCGATGCTCCTTCTAATCGCATTCTTGGCCTCGAGCGTATGATGTTAGAGTCATCTAAATTCGACTTCCGGAACAGATCGCCATATAAACATATCGTTAAGATCGCAAAGTACGCGGGCCTGGATAGGGAGGTAGCAAAACTGGCCATGTCGATTCTAAATGATTCCTACAAGACCTGGGCTCCATTGAAGCAAACCTCTAGTACTATGGTATTCGCTTGTTTGGAGCTCGCGGCTCACGTTCTGGACAAGGATTTGGATAAGATATTTGGCCCCAATGCGCCTAATTACGAGGAATTCGCAACTAATCGCCCAGACATCATGGAGACTTTACTAGATATCATTGACCTATATACGCACTTTCAGAAATCAACGACTGTTGGCCCGCTCATGGATATCGACTATTTCGTGCAGCTCCGTATTCTATACAACAAAGAGATGTCCGAGAAGGGCATTGAGCGGTTCAATCACTGCATAGACCCCTCCCTAGCCATAGCAAAGGTCACGCCAAAGACGCCAATCACACCAGCTAGTCCGGCAGAAACACGTGGCAATGGAAGTAGCAACCGCACCAGCGATATGGCAGGGCCAAGTCCGCGGAGCGACCCAGCTCAAAAGAATGCTGGCACTATGCGCTTCATGTTAGACCGAAACCAGGCTCGCGAAGAGCAGGCTATTGTTGATTCATATCACAAGGAGGAGTACGAGGAGTATGAAATTGAAGTTGATGAGCCTATTCCGCAGAAGCATGATAGGTCATTGGGCTATCGAGGCCGTGACAACGGATATCATGGTGGAGGGCGTGGGCGACGTCGTTGATATTTATTTTTGCATATTATTTATACAAACCAGCATTGTGACAGTATTTGGACTTGCATCAAGAGGCGTTGGGATCTATAAAAAAAATAGGAATGGGCATAGGCACGGTGTTGAAGGACGATACCCGGTTTCACATGATGCACAATGTATGGTTTAACATATCAATAGATGCTAATTTGCATTAGTCAACAACTGTCTCGCAGAAATGCATCTAATTTGTAGCTTATACTGCTCAAGAGCATTGATAAGAAGAAATCACGGCGCAAATACACAGGACATAGGCTATTCATCATTGCTATTTGCTCTACGATTGTAGCCCATCCGATGGACTTAGTGGCGGCAGACTTAGCTTTCACCCATATTTTCTGACTCCGGACGCCAAAGATTGTATATAATGTGGTGACCTGAGCTTATCAGCTAGAGATCGCCTTGTTCTTCTTCTTTTCTTTCCTCTCCTTTGTCTTCGTAGATATAGGTACCTCATCCCCAGCTGGCAGCGCAGCCTCCTCTTTCTGCTTCTTCAACATCGCTTTCCGCGCCGCAATCTCAGCATCCAGCCTATCATCATTGCTCTCTGCTAATTTCGTCTTCTTGGCCTTCTTGTCCTTCTTGTTTTCGGCTGCGACTTCATCCCCTAAGCTGTCGGCCACGGGAGCCTTCCGCTTCTTTTTCTTGCCTTCCACGTCCCCGTTCTCTAACGCCAGAGTCTCCCCATTCGCTGCCTCGCTCAGAAGCTTCCTCTTCCGCTTCTTACTAATGTTCGCTTCTTCAACAACCTTCACCTGCTCCTCATCCAGCACATCACCTTCGTCTACCCACAGCTCATCCGCCAACCAAATAGGCAACGCCATCGTACTCGCCCCCTTCACGTGTACTCCTCTCACGCCCCGCCACTGCTTCGGCACATACTTCTCTATCAGCGCCGTAGCCACAGCCTCGATATTCTGCGCGACATGCGTAGGGTCCCAATTGTGATATCCAACCTTGACGGAGGTACAGGTTGAGGGGCTGAGATAGACGAGCGTCGCTGCTAGAGAGCTCTGGATCTCGGACGAGATGGCTTTTGCGGTTCCAGCTTGCGGCGTGCCTTTGGGAGGCTTAACGCCTGGTCCTACTGGGGCAGCTTTGATTGTTTTCCCATCCGCATCGCGCTCTCTTGCGGCGGCGAGATTCACAGGAATAGGACGGTGTTTTGTCGTGCCGTAGAATGTCTTCCCCAACACCTTTGGCAATTGCGTGATAATTCGGTCGTCAGCAAGAATGATATCGTACTCGCTCCTCAGTTTTCGCTGCGCCTCGTAGGTCTTGAACTTTAGTTTTAGCTTACTGAGCCCGATGACCCTTGCGACGCGTTGTGAGAGCTCAGCGGGAAAAGCGGGAGAGGCAACGATATCCTTATATGTGCGCTGTGGGTCCGCGGTAATGAGGAGGATACTGCTGCTTTTGGATGTGTTGATGGGGTGAGGGACCTCAATCTTGCCAGGCTTGAGGCGTTTGGTATCGGTGATGTGCTTTTTGGTTGTGAGGGTTAGCCAAATTGGAAGCGCATCACTGTTGTCGTCATCGTCATCTAGGAGGTTCCGTTTCGCGCCTTCTTCAGGAGCGGGAGCTTCTTCACCGAGGTGCTTGAGGAGAGAGCGGGATGCGATCTGAATCTATAGGCCTTGTGAGCTTGCGTTCAGCAAAAGCTGTCGAAGAACAAACCTGCTCGGAATTCAGCTGATACGGAGATCCATTATCGACCTTAGTAGTCAGCGCAGTGGATTTAGGTGCCATTGCTGCGATTTTTAGGCACGCAATGGTTCCTAATGTAGTGAAGAAAGTGTTTTCTATAAGTCGTAGCTTAAGATCCTTGACTTTGAAATTTCGTTGGTGGAGAACTTTTTTTTCGTTATCATTGATCACGTGCTTTCGATAAGACCTACAGCAGTGCTTGGATGGAGCGATTGGCTCGCTTGCTATCCTTCCCCCTTTTCTGAGACCCAATTTTCTCACGTCCTGTAAACAAATTCTAGCTGGGCGAAAGATTTTATAAAAAGGCGCAACAATTCTAGTATAGCAGTGCAATCACACTTCATAACAAAAGTATCTCGTACAACGCAGATATTCACCTGGGACATTTTTGCGAGGAGATTGAAAAGGTGATACATCATAACCCGAGACTTTGTTTAGGAACTATTTAGCACATTTGCCACTTGACCTGTACGGGTCAGGCAGCTTTCCTATTTCACCCTATACGCTCTTCCATGCAATTCTGGATGCAAACCATGGCACATTAATAAAGAACTCCCTGGCCTTGCCTTTCCAAATGAGGGCTTTTCTTCAGCTATTGGTGAAAATCTTGAACAAGGCTTGCCCAAGTATTTACAAGATTATGGCTTATCAAAAGCCACCATTGTTATAGCTGGGACACCTATAGCGTAGAGCTTAGATGCCTAGAAGAAGGAAGCTTTACGAAGGTAGATTTGGTGATCTTTAAGTTCTTAAATTAGTCGTTTTGCTGGGATTGAAGGGCCTCATGAATGGCAATGGCCTAAAACTCACTAAGCTCGTGATAACTTGGGCTGCTTGTGCTAGCGCTGATGGCACTAGAGTCAAATTGCTAATGGTATAAAAAATTCCGGTTGCATGAATACGTGATGTCAGCAACCTATCCCAGAACATCGCGTGGTGAAACATCCTATTGTCTACTAAAGGAACTATTTCAGTTTCTTATATCCTTTTTCTTGTTCTATCTTACTCTCTTTATCCCAACATTTATGGATGATTAAGGAAGTGTGTTTTGCTTCTTGAAAATTTATTCAATGATTATATTGGGTCTGCTGGTGCAGACTAGTGATGTAAATCATATTAAATAACAGTATCTGGCATATACAGTTATACTGCTGCCTCTCACAGATACATAATATGAGAGGCTGGGATTGCAATATTGATATTCGTGAAGTAGGAAGCACGTATCACGACGCGTTGTACAATGAATTTCAGACATATATAAAATTGAACCAAGCACAACATTTTTGATGATACAAAGTAGCACATATCAACTATAAAGATCTCCAAAAAGGATCTTATTTCTTCTTCTCCTGCTGCCATATCAAGTAGGTTCTTACAAATGCCTAATATTGTAACTGAATGCATTAAGGATCATTCCACAAACATTCCATCTCAGCACAATGACCCAAGAAGCCCTCTGGGCTCTTTTGTGTCGCCTAGATAGGACCCCACGAATTCCTCGCAAAGAGATACTTTTTTTTTTTTTTGCATGTGCACTACTAGAATTTGATTTATAGTAGATAGTAATGCATGAGTCGTATGTAATTCTTTGACCAACAATACTCAAAAAGGCAACTTCATAGAACGCAAATTCATTACTCGTGTGTTCTCATAATTCTCAATCATACCCATCATTATCCTACTCATCAATTCATAAACCATACGCGGCACCCTGTCAATCCCAATTGTTTCATATTTACCATCATCGTATATATGTTCCTCGACACAAAATGACTCGATAATAAGGAAACCATGGCATTTCCATCCCCTTGCTCTCAACTCGGCAAGCCCCAGATTAAAACTTTATCTGTGCAGGCTCTTCCTAGCGCAAATCCGTTTTATTCTTAGGACACCGCTTATTTCTCACTGAAACCCTTGGGATCATCCTTCACGACACTAGACATTTGCAATTCCCGTTTCAGGTCCTCCTGGTTATAGCTTTGCTTCCTTTTGAAATCCGGACGCCATGCCTCTGTTGGGCTCTTCAACACCTCACCCACGCTATTCCTACGTCCATCGGGAATGCTAACCGCTGAAGATGGGGATTTTGCGGCTTCGGCGGCCTGTTGGGCGGTCACATAGTTCGATGAGCTTGTACGAATGGTCATGCCAGGGCGATCGGGTACTCTTGGGGCGTTAGAGGGCAGATTGGCCTTCTCTGTGGAGGCCATGATACTGATAAGAGGAAGCTGTGGTGAGGAGGTACTACAGCTTGTGGTGAGTTTGCTGTGGTTGATAGTTGAGAGGCGGACTATAGAGAATGAGCAACCATATATGTCAATTATTTAGCAGCATACCTCGTATGTTACGTGACAAAAGATGAACTGACGGACTATTTTCAAAGCTGTGGTGTTTGGGAGCAACTGGTGGTCAAGCAAGTGCAAGTGGTGAGATATTGAGGGACGGAAGTCTTGGCTGGCGTAGCTTAACAGGGATTTGCAGACAAGGATGTTCCGCCTATCTACCCCGCAGTCGGCCGCCTTTCCCGCATTCGCGGGGTAGCTCCGTATCCTGTAGTTTGGAGAGACAGAAGGTATCACCTCATTATCATCAATCACATCACAAGAAGTTCCATATCTATCCTTTTTAGGGTCAACCATAAGACAATTCATTGTGGCTGGCTCTTTTATAGTTGACAGATCCTCTGGGAGTTTACGCTTGCGATACTTTTGGCAATGAATTTGCTCCACCATATCACGATATCAAAGGTAAAATGCAAAGAGCTTTGATTTTGATGCCATAACTCCATAATATCACAAACCCTGGGTAATGGGAGATGGCTAACCCGCAAAAATCGCTCTTACATACAATAGGCAATTCCTCCACAATAGAGAAAGGAAAGGAATAACGCCGCGCTATGACCTGGAAGCACAATGATTATAGACAATAGAAATGGAGTGGTATCAACAGATAAAAAACCACGAGCATCCTCCACGCAATGCAGCAGATTCAAAAATAAAGGATCATCACTCCGCAATTCTTGGTTCTCGTCTCTCCACGCTGACCTCTCATAAATCTCACTTTATGGGGTTCGGGGCTTCTTCCAGTAGTATTGCTGTGGAGATGTTAGCAAGATTTGGATAAATTCGGCAAGTTCATCTTACTTTGTGTTGTTTTCTGCAGTTTCGCAGACTTGGCTTGCGCAACCCATCTACGACCGCAGCTCTTCGCTGGGCATCGCTGTCCTCATCTGGAAGATAGTAGTACTCGCTCTCAAGAGGCTTGCCCGCAGCGTCTTTTCCTTCGCGATGGATCTCTCCAATTGCTCTTGCGCCATTCAGCAATCTGCGAAGGTCACCTTTAGTCAGGCATTTGTTCTCCGGGTAGTCTGAGTTAGCTCCTTTTAAGTCTGCAGGTAGGTTGTTCATGATGACAGAGAGCGGAGTGGACGAAAGCCGAGAAAATGCAAGCTGATTAATAACGTGATTGATGACTGGAAGCACCTCTGCCTTCTCCGTGGAATTGGATCGTTCGCTTGAAGATTCATTTCGTGCCACCTTTGAACGGCCCCGAGCCATATCCGGCGAGGCCATAGTAGTAAATGATGCCATGCGAGCTGAGATATTTGCACCAAAAGGACCAAAGGAATGGACAATCGGATCATTCTCCTCGTCAGGATTCTCATCCTCCTCGGGTTCACTGAGCTCGCTTGATTGGCTGGTGAAGGAAGAAACTGCAACTGTTGTTGTCATCGAAACTCCTGCTGCGATGTCTGGCTCATTCTCCGGCTCATCTTCATATACTTGGACGGCAACAGCAGGCTCTGGGCTGGGAGCAAGGTCCACAAAGGATACATTTGCATGGCGGACAGGTGTAGGCGATACAGGAGACTGAAGGCGTGTATGACGACGAATTGGACTGGAGTCAATTGTTTGGCCACGAGTGTTGATAGCGGACATACGACTGCGAGTCGGGGAACCCTCGGAGTCCCAGGAGGAGTCTGAGAGAGCCTCGAGTGAGTCTTTCTGTGGCCACGCGATCAAGACACGCGCGTCCTGCACGTCCAGCATGATCTCTGCCTCCGTCTCTGATGTAAAGCTGTCACCCTTCGCCAATTCCCATGTACGTCCTTGACTGTGCAGCTTCAATCCATTCCAGCCAGTACAGACGATCTCCACCTTATTTGGCTCAAGAGGCACGGTTGCAGCGATATACCGAGCTTCGACATGAACGCGAGAAATGAGACGATTGGCAGCTAGCTGGTATTGTGTGGAATTGCTGGATCGACCCATGCGCAGAACATCTCCATTCTCCGAGAGTGTGACAGTAGGCAGAGCTGTGAGAGGAGCTCGCTCCGACATGGAGGACTGGGCTCGATGTATACTTGGCCGAGCGTGGATTTGCGGTGGAGACGATGACAGAATACCTGTGGTGGACGTAGGGATTGGAGTGGGATACTTCACTCTTTGAGCCTCGCGTTCGGAAGGAGAAGACTGAGCCTTTCTCTTCGCAGGTCGTGGCAGTGCAGGCGAAGAGGAGAATGGCTCGAATGCGGGCAGCAACGATGGTGTGGGCTTCTTAGTCGTCGTCGCCGGCCGGGTTGGCTGTGTGTTCATTTTGCTCGGTGAAGAGTCCATCATGATAGATTAATTAAGTTAGATTTCTGGTTTTGTAGAGCGTAGAGAAAAAAGATGGCCGTGGTTCACGCGAATATCTGGACCGCGTGCGGCTCCACTGTGTGGACGCGGAGCAGGTAGAACGCGGCCGAAAATGTTGCTCTAGTTGCGATACGTAGATTGAGTGAATAGAAGACGCAATGATACTAACTGTGCAGCAGAATCGAGAGTATGGAAAGGAGGGAAAAAGTGATTATGAAAGGTCTTGAACACGGTCTCGGTGGAGGAGTCGGGAAGGTCAGTGTCTCGAAGACCCATAGAAAATGGCTGATGGAGAGAGGCGCGTTTTGGGTTTAGCGGCTGTGGCCCAGCGCAAGGAATCGCATCGCTGCACAACTTTTGGTGGGTTTTTTATGACGTTGAATGTCTTTCGTTTGGAATTATTTTATGAAGACAATTGATTGTGCTTTCTATCTTGTAACTTGTATCAGTTAAACTGGGCCTCTTTGAGCGAAGCAAAGACGTTCTTGGATAGAGGATGGAGGGATAGCTAGATTCATTATGGATGGATATATAAATATACATATGTACCACCAGCGTCCAAACAAAATACCACTGTCCTTTTTCAACTTTGTCGTCGTCCTTCTCTTCACTAATCCCCTTTATGCACAATTCATAAATTCCAAGTCCACTTCGGTCTAATTCTTGCATCCCACGGATCCTCCCGAAACGTCGTGCAAAACCCAACCTCCCCTCCACCGTCGCGCGGTTCTTACACGCTAATCCTGGCGTGCCTCATCGTCAAAAGATTTTACGCGCTGCGACAAAATGGGCCTCAGCACTTCAATTATATTGGCCAAGGGCTGCTTGATCGCTTTTTCTCAATTCTCTTCTTTCCGTCTTGCTTAGACTTCCTTCATTTGATTTGCCCAAGGAAACTCATTACTCGATACATCCACTTTGCTGGTGGAACTGGCTGCAAAAATATGTTTCTGTCAGCCAGTGATGCATTTCCCGCTACATATAGTAGTAGCAAGCTGCTGAGCGGCGGTGTGACTGTGACGGTGCTGCAAGTGCAGGAGAGAAAAAAAAACCTGATGGCCGTACAGCATGGTAACGGATACATGTAACGGGGATTTGCGAATAGTTTCGTGATCGGAAGGTGACAATTAATAATGCGTTTTGGGAAGGGTTTATTTTTATATTTGGCGGTTCTTTAACTTGTGAGACTGAGGTTTTCAATACACTATTTTTCTAGGCTAGTCAGTGTATTTCCTAGGCTACTCAGGACCCCTCCCAGGCTTGTTCGCGTATCTTCCAGGCTTCTCAACCCCCCCCCCCCCCCCTTTTGGGCTTGATGGACTAGTAGGCGGCGCCGTTGATAAATCAGCTTGGCGATGCAAGTCGACATTGCATCCTTCATATACATAACATGCTCCTCCCTTGCTATCTGCCTTGGTGTGTGCAAGTATGATCAATACCTTGAGGGTGTATTGTTCGAGGATTAGTGACCGAATTGGGAGAGGTTTAAATGCTAGCCCGAATAGGTATAATTCAAGAACCTTTCATCCTTTTTTCTTATCCCCTTTTTGAAGACCAAAAAAATCAATTTGGCAGTCTTTTTTCGTCAACTTGGTTTCTTCGGGTGTTATATACCTTTGTCTACCAGGACTGTTTGATGATCGTTTTTTTATGGTATCACACCAGCTTGTGAGCCTGTTTTCATGAATAAATACAAAAAATCAAAGAATTAATCCATAATCTGTGCCTGCTTTTCTTATTTCCTCTAGCCTTTGCGAAAGTTCCATAAGCGCCATCTGACTGAGACAGTTTCCTTTTAACCAGCATCGATGTTCTGCCTTCTGGCACAATATGGTTCCCCGATGTAATACTGCTCGGAAATGGTTGGAAATCAATAAGTCTCCGAAACTTGAACATATCGACATAGAGATACATACGAACGAGTTTAAGAACGCCTTGAAGTTTCAATTTCCCTTCTTCTTGCTTCTTGTATATATATATATATATATATATATATTACGCAACGACTTAAGCAGCTGCATGGGTCCTTGGTCCTTGTCCGCGCCTAGATTCAGAATCCGGTCGGGAGCACGAAGAGCCTCAATGTCGTTTATGTTGATGGAAATCTTCAAAGTACCCCATCTACCCATACATGTAAGATGTGCCGGAACTTCTGGCTTTCAGAGTAACGTAAATGGGAGGGGTTCTGTTTACGTATTTTATCAACAGACAAAATGACTCGTGAGCCCTCTATAGTCTTCTGCATCTTGTTTTCGGACCCGCATCTATGTCGTTCTAGTAAACCGTCATTTGAGAAGGTTCCCAGAAGCTCTTGATTGCTTCTTGTTGCATGTAACACAAGTCAGTCTATCGGGCCTTGTGCTTCAAACCATCGTGTGGTTGGTGGCTGTGCTAAAATAAGGATGAGTTAGTGCCAAGCCATTAATTTGGTATCCCAAACCCAAACATTCAATTCGTTTTCGAGCATATTTTCTTGCGTTACACAAGTTTCGGAAAGGTGGCTCCATCTACTGCACGCTCCTGCTTAGGTGGCGCAGAGGCAAATGTGTATAGAACAGCATCTTCGGCTGATGGGACGCAATGAGCCACTCTTTGAGCCGCAGTCATGCTGACCTTGTGCCGTTTTTCCGACCACCTCTCACCGCTTCCTAAAGCTGCCAGTCAAATTAAGAGGCCAAAAACGATATTGGTTTCTTTCCTGCAAATGGCCTAGTCACAAGATTATCGACCTTCTGTAGGCCCAAAATTCGATGCTGTTGTAATTCATATGTGGCAGAAACTCAGATCCTAAATTACTTCAATAGTCCTTCCTCAGCACCGTCATCATGGAACTTAGTCCTGCTCCACAAGTAAATACTATGAGTGCTGGCTCTGAAGCAATGCTTATCTACAGGCAGCTCTGGATTGCTATTGTCTCCATCACAGTACTAGTCCTAAACACAGTCGGCTTTTCTAGATTTGGGATCGCCGAGAGGTAGAGCTTCATCCGACTTCATGCTGAGCAAGGTAAAAATAGCAGTCCTTTGCCTCTGAACCACAACGTTTTTAACTTGATTGGTGTATTTGCTGGGATTTAAAGACAGTTGGGAAATTATTTCTGATCAGGCATTCAGGACAAGAAAAGTAGAAGTGGTATAACGTTCGATACTGAGTGTTAATGATACTAAAGCGTGAAGGGGCATCAGATAAGTGAGCGTCGCCTTCCGTAAGATCACTAGTATATTCAGATATCTTCTTAGCAATATCTGTTTCTACCAAGCTTCTACTATTATGGCGCTTTAGCATTGTCAAAATGTTGAACTGCGCATCTTATTTTTTAATTTTTAGGGCATGGGCACGATGATTAGCTGTCTCTCCCGATTATTCACAAGCAAGAGTCAAACCAAGTGGACTGAAGTGGTTTCGAGTATCTCGGCGTTTGCATTTACTATAGACTAGTCTGTTGTTAATTTTGTTCCTCTCTCTGCATTAAAGCTAGTAATTTCTATAAATCTATATATACATACATGCTGTAAACGATTATCCATCAATACGATAGACCATTCAGACAAGGGTGAGCCGCATCTTAGCTACACCTACATAGCCTGAAAACTGCTGAGGCAAGATAATTATTCAGGGGAGGCCTAAATCCCATCGTCCAAAGGCAACCATGATACCAAAAGCTACTATCATGCTGCTAGCATGAGATTAGATGCTCCAAAGGGTTTTGAATTCAGTTGTTTTCATGTATCATCTTGCTGAGATGAGTATAGGCAAGGCTTGTCGGACCTGTAGTAAGTTCCAATATTTGGGTGTAATATAGGTTGAACAGGGTACATCAGTTTGATTGAGGGAATAGAATCGAATCTGCTTACACTAATATATAATAAGGAGGAGGTGGGCCCAGATACGTTAGTCTACAATGGGTGGCCACGCTTAGCGGTTTCGCAAGTTCGAAGCGGAACATTGTAGCAAGCAAGTTAAGCTTTGAATCCAAAATGACGCTCAAACCCCTCGACATTGAAAGAGATCCGACCGAGCAGGGCTTTACAGAGCAACCCTACGACCTTGTGGTGGCATCTCTCCTCATCTCAACATCAACACTATAACATCCGGCGGGATAAGAATTGGTGCTGAACTGGCGGGAAACATAAGACGTCAGGCTTCTACTCTTTGAATGTCTCGCAGGCAAGCCAAGAAACTATATATATATATATATATATATATATATACAAACTTTATACAGTGAACCTGGTTTGGAGAATATGCTCAGCTTTATAGCTGATTCTATAGCTTTGTGCTAGACATCCTTGGTGTAGACGTATGTCACAATTAAAGTCTCCTCAATGAACCTTCATCGTCTTGCGGACCAAGTACGGCCATGGTCGTCCCAGCGAGTTTATTGGTTGGTCGAGGGTAACCGGATCTCCCGTTTATCAAGGTGTCTTTTTTCAGAGCGGAAATAAAGCGCCAACATTTACAGGCGTTGCACTTACAAACCAATAGTTCTGTTACAAATTACAGCCACATTTTACCTTAAAATAGTACTTACACTTAAACTACTTTTACGAAAGCGGAATTTAGAGATTTATTGTAAAAGTAGAACGAACATTTTCTTTAATTGGGTAAATAAGTGCAAATATCGGCTTTTATCTTCTTACTCGGAGATTAGGGTATATTTCGTCCCCCTTTACTGAATATATAAATACCTCTATAAATATAAAACTATGCTCGGTTTCTCACCTTGCAGATAAAGCAATAGCAGAGGCTGAAGGGATTATATTTGCGATAAGTATTATACCTGGAATAAAAAGTAATTCTTTGCTATTATTGTCTTTTTGATCACAATTAATAGACGATTAATTCTGCTTTGAACACTACTTCTTTTTGTTATTATGTTTTGTTTAGTAGAAATTTCTAGACTTATATTGTGTTATAAATCAAGTGCTTTTATAAGCATTGTCTTAAAATGACACTTTAGTGCAATCCTTTCCTCGATCGTTAGTTTTACAAAGGGTTTCTGTCTTTTATTATACGTGCGCAATCTCTATCGAGCAGCATCTCAAAAGTGCGCAGCAAAGTATAGAATACACTGTGATGGGTCTTGAGTACGTTCGTTGAGCTACTCGATTTAGTTGTATTTACGCTGGATGGTTGTCTATTTACAACGGATTGCTTAAGCCACTTCTACTAAAAGGTCTCCTTCTTGAATCTGAACTTGATATCTTTTGTTGTCATTTCGGCACACGCTAACCGGATATCATGCGCCATAGGTTTCGGTCCACAGAAACTTACTCCGATCTGATTTCGACCACGCAGACGTCCACTCAAACTACCCTCTTCCTGTGCAATTTCGAGACTCTCACGGATCCGCCGGAATATCTTATTGAAATTTGGCCGTCCAGTGTGAATATTATTTTGGCGTCTTGCCCTCGTCGCTGTGTTGGCTCGTTTCAAGAGATCTTGCAGTAATACTGGGTTTTTGGATTTCGAGCTGCCCATGTCATATCCAGACCCGGATGACGATGCTACATCTCTTCGGGTAATGTATGTATGGCAAGATAATCGAATTGACTTATCTGAATCCTCAAGGGCAAGTGATTGTTCATTCAGTGACGTTATAAGGTTTTGAAACCATTCGAACATCGTCAGGTCTTTGCATGTCCAAATGAACTCGACACGTTTCAGTCGGTGGCCCTCTTTAGCAAACCTTGGATCGCGGAGATGCCAAAGAGATTTCAGTACTGATGCCCATGGTGTCACACCGATTCCTGCACCAATGAGTACTGCCACCTCGTTGCCAAATATGTCCTCTGCTGGTGAGCCATATGGGCCCTCTACAAGAATCTCAGGCGTTTCTTGTGCTTGAAGTCTAGCATGGATGATAGACGTGGTCCGTAAGCTAGGATCAAAATCTGCCATGTCATAAGCTGGGTTGATTCGATTGTCGAAAACATCTCGTAGCGCTTTGGTAAAATCACCCACTTGACGGATATGCACCGAGACATAAGTGTCGTAGGGGCAAGATGATATGGAAAAAGGATGCCATTGGGTTTTCGACACCCATGGGCATTTAATAAAGATCCACTGGCCGGCCTTGTAGTTCATAGTAGCCCTATCAAATTGAATCTCTAGAACATTTGATGGGTGCTGTAAAACCTTTGACACATTGACCCTCCGCTGGCAGTAACAATGAGCATATACTCGTTCCAAGATATAAAGCACAGAGAACCAAGACTCCCATCGCCAGCTTTGGTAGCCGACACAATGTGCCCAGAATTTTCTAGGCTCAGTTATATCATACGGCTCAATTGTATCGCGTACAAAGCACCCTGAGCCGTGCGTCCACGCAGCAATCAAAAACACTAGAAATAGACGATGGCCCCATTGGAATGCCTCGAATGACTGTTTGCGGATTTTCTCGTGGGCAAATGTATAGATGATGACCATACAGAAGATCATCACGTGCCCAGTGATACCCGCTGCCTGCGTGTAGTGAATCTGCATTGCCTTCTCGGGCCGTAATTGGTCTCTCTCGATCAAAAAGAAGCTGAGGGACGTTCCTGTCAGAAGCGCTTAAAGTCATGAGTTGGTTCATACTTTACATAATGAGAAGCAGTATGCACAACGGTATAGAACAATAGAGTGTAAGCTACCTGTCGATGGAACCATACAGCCTCCTCTAGAGGCGTCCACTTGATAAGTAGTCGAAGCTGTGTTGTTGTTATTCGACACATTGGTAACAATAGAAACAAAAGATCCAGTGATAAGGGCAGTGCAGCAGCTCGAGATATAAGTACTGAGTACTTCAGTTTACTCAATCCTGGTAGTGATGCTCCGGAATTTACTATAGTAGACCTGCAACAATTAGCCCTGTGGACCACAGCATACTCGAAAGAGATGTCTCGACCATCCATATAAAAAGAGAGAAATATGAAATGCGTGGAATATCGTTATAAAAACAAAGCTTTTCCACGTCCATGATGAAAAAACGTGGTATTTTTGTGACTTGGAAACTTCTGTTTCGGCTGAGCCTTCAATCTGCTCTGACATTGTGTTTTGTGGATGGCTCAGAAGGAATTAATATGTTTAGACAATATAGATATTCTATTTGTCATAGAAGGCCCGATGAGCGAGAAAGAGATGGAGCGGGGCCAGAAGGACAAATATATATATATATATATATATATAAAGTTGCCACCAGGAAGTTTGTAGTTGTAGGTTAGAGGTAACACAAGCATGAAAATATATCAAAGCCAATATCTTGCAGCGATGTAGCTAAGTATCAATAATTTTGCAATCGAACATTCTCTGCAATTCGCTGCTGAATTAATTTATTTGCGAGCCTGGAATAGTCGCGCAAAGGATTGGGCTGTGTTGGGATTCTAAGATTTTGGGATTGCCCTGTTGTGGCGCGGGGGTCGTTGCAACTTGTGCCGCGTCCTCCAGCACCTATGTACAGCCCCGTTGAGTTGGTTACTGTCGAAACAGTGTAATATATTAAACTTGTATGGTAGAAACACAAAGCTTTTCAATACTTATATCTTATGTACTTTTGATTATTAAGCTTGAATCTTTCCGAAATGTTGAAACATTATCCAAGTTGTTGGCTACTTACATGAATACGATTAGCCTCGCTGGTCTCTCAACCCCGCCTTTTTTTTTTCACAATTCGAATGGGACAACTAGTAAAGAACCACTGGGCTCGCCTTGTGGTTCTCTTTGCGGCAGCGGTTCAGGTGGGTGGTTCCATTGAAGGTATTTTCTGGCCCAAGGTCACCTGGGACTTTTTCACAAATTCGCTTACCTGCCTCGTGAAGCCTGTTCCGGTGCTGCAAATTGTGAATTTGGTTTTGGGAATTCTTGTCCTCGCTTGGGAATGGCCGCTTCCTTTTATTGCTGGAAGCATGATGCATCGGAGTATTCATGCTAGACTTATAATGTACAGCATTTGCGCCTCCATTTCAATCTCGCTGTACCAGTCACACAATTCAATCTTATATTATGGCTTAGCGATATGTGGTTACGCGTCAGCATTGTCTGACAATGAAGTAAGCACTTCTGTATACAAGAATTAAAGGTATCTAACAGATCGTGATAGACTATTCACTCGGACCCTTGGGCAGTTAGCACGGTCGATGAAAAATCTGACATGAAACGCATCATGGATTTTGAACAAGGATTTCTGCAAGAATCTGCTCCCACCTCCCAACACCTTCCAATATATGAGTCTGAGCGCCGCTCCGGTTTGGCAATAGAGACAAAAAATCAGCCTGGGGTCACGAAGGCGTTAATCAAATTTCAGTCCCCTACTGTACAGGAAGTACGTGGTCTCTTTGAAGCACGGAAGAAGGATCTTTCGCAACCATACAAACGAGCGAGAGCAAGGACATGGCACGCAGAAGCCGGGTGATTGTTTTTCTGACCCAACTACGGTCATACGTACAGATGGGGTCATATCCCGAATAACGTTATCGAAAGCAATGTTTCGCATGAATAAGGTCAAAAAAAGGTTATATTATTTAATCGTGCCCCTGTTGCCGCAGAAGTTCTGATTGAGAGTAGCTGCAACAACAATGCTGCCTAAGCCCAACGAAATAAGCCTGCGGGAATACTTCGTCATTTTCAGAAAGCTCTCAGGGCTTGTTGGCAAAGTCGAAACGGGATTGAACTGATAACGAGTAAGCCAAAGTGTAATTTCACCATGAATAGCCGTCAAGAAGCCTAGATCTATTAACTGCAGCTCAGTTTTTGCGAAATTATCCACGCAGATACATGATAGGCTGGTACTGGAATCTCTAAGGAGTATGTGGCCCTTGCTAGAGACCCAGGTATCATATAAGACAACCGGCACCTGAATCAGCTCAAGAAATCGATGGACTGGAGGCATAGTATGCAGATGGCTGTTTTGAGACTTGTTGAAGTAATTATTCAGCTTGCCATATGGCAATGGTGACGAAAGCTCTTACAAGGCAAATATAATCACAATAAGGAATGTTATTCGAAGAGAAAGTTGCCCATAACTCCGCTGCTAGGAGATGGTGATAGCGGCCAAAATGGCTTTCAGATATGACCCATAGGAATTGTCATATATAGAGTTCTCCGACGTTATACCATGCCTTATCTTACCAACCTTTTGGCTAGACAAGCAATCATGTTCTTATAACATGGACGATACATGTATATGAGCAAGAAGCGTCGATTCCTATTGGTAAATTAAATCGAGAATGCGAATAAATTTTATACTCGTCATTTGTACTATGGAGACTATTAGAGAATGATTACGGTTGCACCAAGTTTACTAATTGTAGGGGTCAGCCTCAGGCGTAGTCAATATTGGTAGGTACAGTAGTGTTTTCTTTGCTTAACATACCCCATCGCTAAGCTGGCCTAACACTAGCCTGGCCACCCCAAAACACACTAAAAATCACGATTTTGGCATTTTTATATCTCAACTACTATATTACCTAACTTTACAAAACTTTATATATAACGACTTAACTGTAATCTTTATATATAGGTGAAGTTTGAAACTAATGCAATTAATAGTTATTCAGAAACTGATATTACTAATGTTATTTTAGCGTGAAATGCTATATGTAAATCCTTATAATACTAAGCATTTCGAAAATTAAGATACTGCTTATTTAAATACTCAGAAAACTACATTTTATGTTTTGATTCGTTTAAATAAATAATAGTTGAAATATAAAAATACCAATATCGTGATTTTTGGTGTGTTTTGGGTGGCCAGGGTAGTGATATGGCCAGCTTAGCAATGGGGTACGTTACAACCTTGGGACTTTGCAAGGATTGCAAGACTCGGAATCTGGAGTCAAGAGACACACATTTTTTTTATTGTCCTACAGAAAGGTACTACTGCCTGGGCGAACTACGTTTACATGGTGCCCGGGTTGGTTGCTATATTGTTTTACTTATTGTTAAGACCCTGAGATATGCCATAGTTGATTAGACTGCTTTCTTGTGCAGACGTCATCTTCACTGAGCGGCACTTACTCATAATATCCTTAAACTCAGACGAACCTTTAAAATCAATCAAAGAAGGATAATAATAGGCCGAGGTGTGTCTTTATTCATACAATACCGCAGTTTGAATGTTTCACATGGCAAACACCAAGCTTTTAGAGAAGTCTGTTGCTATAAGGAATCTTATAAGACGAGCTAATTATAATCAGTTAAAACTGTACCGGTATTTCCACGCTTGTTTTTACTCGTGGAGATCTTGTCGGGGCTTGTCTTTTGCGCAAGCTCCTGAGCTGTGATGTCTTTTTTTCAAAACAGTGGTAACTGTATAAAAAAGTCTTACATCAACTGTCTGCGAATTGCAGACTTACAACGGATTTATAACATTTTTATTTGCTACTAAGTGCAGGTTATTTTAATATACCCAAAAAAATCGCAACTTACGCCAAGAACAATCGTAAAAACGGTATCAAAAAGCGACTCAAAAGCCGCTTGCAGTTTTTTTCGGCACAGGCAAAAGCTGCTGATGGCCTACGCTAAAGATATACCTAGTAAAGCTAAAGCTGGTGATAGTGGCATTGATAGAGTCGATTAGCTCCGAAATAAACATTCTGACTCTGGGTCTGTAGTATCATTATGAGTTAGGAAGTGAAAGTGGGGTTCTTTCTTATAGATCACGAAAACTGTATGAAGCTGATATAAGTTCACAAATCAGAATTGGACACAAAGTGCTTATTACGGCTGGTGCGCCAATAAGAGGACTTTATACCAAACTATGATGATGTGAGACTAATCGTTAGTGGTTCTAGTTCTCACCCTCACCTGAGTTGCTGAATTTGTGAAGGCAGCAGCAGAATTATGCTACAGATCCAGGAATGATAAATACTTACACCGATGGAAGAAGTATCAAAGGCCCCGTCGGCGCTGCCACAATAGCACCTGGCTTCAAGCTCACAGGCATCCGCACCAAAATGATGGAGGCCATGGGCACACCCACCACCTCCACAGAAGATACGGGCAAGACAGACGGGGTAATATGCCCTCGCATCTCTAGGTTGAAGCCCGTACTAGTCCCTATCGTACAACCTCTGTCTGATCACCTGCACTTATTAAAGCGTAGTCGTATCCAGCTAGCCCTCTTTATTACATGCAATCTCCAGGCGAGTCCGATGAGGGATATACATCAGACGGGGGATTAGCTCGAATGTATATTCGAATTCCATCAAATCGAGCTCGCCTGTCTCATTTTGCTTACTGATGAGCTTACCTCTTTCGAGAACACCGTCGTCGATACAGGGGGGAATGCACACATAGCAGAACTAGGTCCGACGGTATTACCGACTGATTCGAGACATAGCTCTTTGGGGAATGGAAGATAGATTAACATACAAGGTAGTCTGATGTCACATGATCAATGAAGTCAGCTGCGAAGCTAGAACGGACTATATATAAGAGGCAATTAGAGGAACTGTTGGCCTTGCATGAAGATTCCTATTTTCGAGATATTGACAGGCGCCTTGAAGAATGGCTGAAGCAGGTGGCTTTTCCGTAAAATGATGTAGTGCAAGCTGGTCCAGTGAAGGAACTAGTATTATCACGATATATTGACCCCTAAAATCGAATACTATACCCCACGCAATATGAGATTTCAAATGGCCATACGTATCACGGCAAAATTTGCAAATCTTATATTATATCATACTATACTATAGTATACTATAATACTAACCTTAAATGAAGCTATTCCCAATTAGTAATACGACAAAGGCATAGCCTTTTTTTTAAAAAAAAAAAAAAAAAGTAATCTTCATTTCCACTTGTTTTTAACTCTTGCAGTGGCTTTTTAACCTGGCTTACTAGCCTTGGCAAGATGCTTAGTATATTGCCAATATGATATGAGATCAAATTTTCATACTAATACTAGCGCTTTACGAGATATCTCATACTAATACTAGCGTAGTATCAAAAAATCGATCTCATATGACTCGAGACTCAATATCACTAAATATCACCATACTAGTTCCTTCCCTGAGCTGGTCATCCGGATACCATCTCATAGAAATAGCCACTGTAGATTGCCAAACTCACAGCTCCAAAGGGGATTCTGCTGGCAACGACCTATTAAAGTTTGATAGAGCCGGATGGGAGCTCCTTTGGGAAAAGGCCGTTGCCATTCCCTACTTTGAACGTCTAGCAGGCCTACGATCTAGTTTCTTAGGGATAAGGTTGAGCCAGTTCCTGCCTCCGAGAGAACTTTGCGTAATTCTTAAGGTAGTGTTGAAACGCATCCGGTGAAATGGGGGGTTTAAAAAGTGAGTGCGCGTGGTGTGTATTCGTAATCTCTATTGAAAATTTTAGATTTGTGGGGATAGTGGGTGGTTAGGTGCAGATGTCGACTCAGTGGGAATCCACAACGGAGAACCTCAAATAAGTGAGGTGTTTCTACTTTTTGTATTTGCACGAATTTGATATCGAGTGGCTGGAATAACAGAGACTTAATCCTCATGATTCCGGAATTCTTTCCGCCAAGCATGTGGTACTCATTATATATGTTTGGATAAATTGCTCGAGGTGGATCGTAGGAGCTTGTGAGAACAATAGATATACACTTGGGTTTTGATCTTATTGTGGCCGCGCAGACTCCGCCAACGCTCGCGTCTTATATTCGCAACTCGACCCAAATACTGGTCTCCGTACGGATATCTGTTCTGCCTTGGATCCTAAGTTAGCTCTTTGGATGCCGCACTGGAGCTGCCTACTCGGACAGTGCCCAAGGTGAAAGTGCCCACAGCTACGGTCGCGAATACCGTCTCCGATAAAGTCGACCAACAAATCTTGGGGGAGCTCACTGGGAGTGTTTACTAGAATGTTGCATTTCCACACCATGTAAAATTCTAGGCTACATACACACCAGGGCTTTTGAATTGACAAACATCCTGAAACACCACCGGCGCCACGCTATAAACGCTATGTTGCAGAGCCCTTTCGTGTATGTACAACTCCCAGTAGCCTAACCTATATAACCACGCATGATTAGAATCTAGAAATTAAGCAGCATCAAAAGGCATCTCCCACATTTAACATCACCCATTTAACACTCTACTTACTTGGCAGTTCAGCCAAGTACGACCGTTGGTCCTTGTCCAGCAATTCTGCTACAATCATTTGGGCATGGAGCTCTTTTGGAGATGTCGGTGCGAGCTGCTGCATCTGCAAATCTGGATAATGAGAATATGGTGCAACAGCAGCCCTACTGGAGGACATGTTTCGTCTATATCGACCAAAGGTATATACCAAGGCTAGCGCTGCGATACTCGCAATCCCACATGCAATCCCAATCCCGATCTTGGCACCAGTGCTGAGACCCGCCGATGAAGTTGCCATCGAGGTGGAGTCCGCTGTGCCGTCTGCGGAACTTGATGAAGAACTTGTCCGAGTGGACGTAGCTACGGAGGGAGCTGAAATAGTTGTGAGGAGAGTAGAGGTAGAAGAGGCCGAGGCGGCCGAGGAGCTAGAGCTGGATGACGAGCTAGTGCTAGAGCTAGAGCTAGTTTTGGAGCTGGAGCTTGATCCAGACACTATGAGAAATCCGGTAGAATAGAGCTGAGGGACTCTGCTTAAACTGGAGTTGTATGTGTCTCCGGGGGGCATGAATCGTAGGACAAACCGTGGGGTTGAGGCTAACACTTGTGTTGATGTATCGATGAGCCAGTTATATGAACCGGCTTGTGAGACATCGACATTGCCTGATTATCGCACGTTAGTTAAACGTTCAAGAAAGACAGACAATCACAGTAACGTGGGACATGAGCAAGACCTACTCGTGAGCAATTGAGTATACGGGATCTGGTCATAGCTAAATGCCGTTATCCATAAATCAGCAAAGTTGATCCCCTGAAGGAATGCGTCTATCGTGCCCGCAGGCCAGCCCTCCCAGGCGATGGGGAGTGTGTTCCCCTCATAAAAGACGTCGTTGAAATCCGCGAGGTTTGGGTTCGGGAGGGTCCAGCCGGCCTGGATAGGGTTCGCAGTTGCTCGCTGGAATAGCAAGCCTGGGAGACGAAGCAAATGATAATACCGATAAGGGAGCATCTCTCCCCACAACACTTGTATGAGGATTAATATTTATGATTGTGAAAAGGCGATCAAAAGGGAAGGGGAGAGGGCAAATAGTTTTCATCGCCGGATTTCTGAGTTCCAACAGCGCTAGCATCTTAACCCACCAACACAACCAACTACTGTAGTCGCGCGAGCGGTATGCTCTTGCCCTGAATCAAACCAGAGAGGAGAGACAATAGCCGCTCGGAGAAGTGGTGACGTCCATTGTGGCGCCAACTGTGACGGGCGAGGAGCTACTTTCCCCCTGAGCTACAGTAGTTAGAGTAATCCGGATCGCGTGACTAGGAAATACGCACTCAATCACCAACAATACCAACAACACCAACACCAATAAATAGCGCATCCTGTAACAGATAGACCCTCTACGGAGTACGAAGGACTACGATACAGTACTGTGTGGTGTGAGACGCCTACCGTGCTGGTAACACGTCGGGACTAACCGCTACTACAGTACTAGCCTCGGGCTTAAGCTGAAAGTATAATACATTCCCCGCCTTGGTTGGTGCGGGTTTATTACCCTACGTGGTCTTAGCGCGAGGGATCCATACCATCGCAGCGGCTCGCGTCTTTCAGCTCGTTTACAGTAAATCTACCGCGACGGCGGCTGCGCATGTGAAACAAAAATAATATTCTCTCTCTGGTGCTGTAACTGCCCCTATCTCTATCGCGTTTCCTTTCTCCTTTCTTTCTTCTCTTAAGCTAGCCGTCGTCCTGGCCGCGCATCATGTTATTCGGAGCTCCCACCAGAGCCCGAGCCATTTTGTCGCCCATATTAGCTACCCTAAAGCCGAGTTTTTTGAGACGCTCCTCTCACACGGTAGAGCCACGAAGACTACATCGCACCTCATATCTTGATGGTTTGAGAGGTGTGGCAGCGCTATTCGTCGTGTTTGCTCACTATGAAGCGACATACTTTCCATCTCTCAATCCGGCCTGGCATGCTGGCTTTGCTGCCGATGCCAGTGTCGGCGGCGCGGAGGGCGTAGAGCACCATAACAATAACAATTTTTTGCAGCTGCCCATCGTCCGGGCCATGTACGCCGGCCCATTCATGGTCGCCATATTTTTTGTCATCTCGGGCCATGTTCTCAGCCAGAAAGCGCTAGGTAAGTCTGCAGATGGTCTCATTACAGAGTGCTGGCACAAGCCTGACGGTATCACGTTGTCCAACAGGCCTTGCGAAACGACGACTGTACTCAGACCTCCTCAAATCTCTCGCATCGTCAGTGTTTCGCCGCTGGTTTCGCTTGATGCTCCCGGCTCTAGCATCCTCATTCCTCTTCTTCCTCTTCGTACAATGCGGCTGGGCCACTAAGCTCTCTCCCAACTGGGACGCGGACCATGCGCCAGTGTCCGAACCACTATACGATCCAAAAGATGAGACGCTCTCCGCCTGGGCCGCCGACGTCCTCTCCTTAACCAATCCGTTCCGCTTCGGCGAAGTCAGTTTCCCGAGATATAACTATCCGCTCTGGACAATGCCGGTGGAATATATGGGTTCGATGATCATCTTTGTCGTAGTCACGGGCACCTCTTTGGTACGGCCTGTATTGCGACTGGCTGTTTTGGCTGCACTGGTAGTATACTGCATGTGGATGGCTCGATGGGAGTGGTGTCTCTTCATTAGTGGCGTCTTGCTAGCTGACGTGTACGATAAAAGCTCTCCGGACTATGTTCCCATTCCCATGCTACCACTTACCTCCTGCATCGATGGAGAAGTGGAGGAAGATTCTCGGCGCACAGGTATATCATGCGTGAAGACATTTCCCAAGCCCT